>VDFB02365729.1:0-31247 GCA_007258455.2 Sequoia sempervirens | reverse complement strand
TATAATATTTTAGAAATAAGTAGAGGATTCATGTCTGGATGTCATGCATATTTTTTTGTAATTTTTTCCCAAGTATATAATTAATTATGTTTTTTTATTACAACTTTTAAAAAATATAAAAACTCATATGTTTGACCACCTTAACTTGCTCAAAACTTCATGACATTCAATTTTTTCTTTTTTTAATCCTATAGTATGTGAAGCATAAAGTGTGATGCATGTTTTGGATTCAAAAAATGTGATACTGTTTCAAAGCTATAGATATTTTTCAATCATCTTATCAATCAACACTTTAGTCATAATTCAAATAGAAAATGAATAATAATAATTTATTAAATTCAAAGTAAAGCATAATTTATATTGGTGGAAAGCTAAGAATATCCTTTAAAAATCCTCTCACCATTTCATCAATTTTAAAAAATCATCAAATAAGACCTTGCTAAATACTCCATCATGGCTTGCCACGCTGGGTATCGAATTGCCAAGTGATCTTGCACATAATTCCTATATCCTCAACTGTTTGATGTTGATAACTTTGTTTGACTGTAGGAATCAATAACCTCATCTTTTTGTGTAATAATATTAGGAGTAAAGGAATCCTGTTCTAAATGAAGATCATCTACATGTCCATTCACAAAACCATCTCATGGTATATGGAGGAGAAGTTCCATGTGGATATGATCATCTTGTATAGATAGAGAGTATCCATTAGATCATTGTAGTATCTTGGAAGATATACCCTTTATCTCGATTAATTTCTTTAGGATTGCTTTTGTTATCTTCGACTGTTCTTTGGACATGGGCCAAGGCTCTCTTAAAGGATTTACAGCTTTACAAAGGGTTCTGGATGTCTTCATTAGTGTTCATGAGTGGCTTCAATATCATCTTGATCTTTGGGTTGACTTAGGTCAAATGTTGAGCCGAGGATCCCTTCAGTATCTATAACTAGCAAGTCAAAGGGTGTCAACATGTCTTGGAAAGGACCATTGCTAGACCATGGTGAAAGATGTTGATGATGATTTGGAATAAATTCTTGAGATATGTTCTCTAACTCATTAGGTGATGTAGAGACATTTTCAACATGATCAATGGTCAATGGATTGTAGATTATGTTAATGGGATCAAATAATTCTAACAATCCTTTAAATAGATCACTAAAAGTGGATCTTGATGTATGGTGAGTTGATCATTGGATGAAGTGGAAACATCTTCAATGTTCTCATTCATGGATAGATCTTGATCATTGTTATCAACAATTATGGTGGAGAGATTGTGATTTTCTTCAATCATAGGGTCAAGTGATGTTGAAATTTCATGAATTGGATCATTGTTGCGTATTATTGGTGGATTTGATCATGATCAAAAAGTGACTCTTGATATACATTGATTTGACCTTCAAATGAGGTAGAAACATCTTCAATATGCTCATTGATTGATAGATTTTGATGATTGTTTTCACCAATTATGGTGGAGAGATTGTCAATGCTATCGCTAGTGGTTGAATCCTAATCATTGTCCCCAATAGTGATTATATTTTGATCAATAAGGTCTTGGATGAGATTTTTGAGTCAAATACAATCAGATGTTGTGTCCCTTTATTTTGTGAAAATCACAAAGGTGATTCTCATTGTACCATGGTGGTTTCACTAGGGGCTCTTGATAGTTATCATAGATGGGGATTTTGATGAGATTTTCTTGTACCAACTGTTGTATCATCAATTTGATGGGTCCTCCAAGTGGTGTGTATTTTTTTTGTTACCTTGTGAGGTTTTTACTTTAAATTGACCTTTTGATGATTAATTTTGGAGATATGGTAATTGGGTTTTTTGTTGATGTTGTTGATCTTGATATTCAGCCTCTTGACATTGGATATATTGTTCTTGATGTGGTTGTGGACACAACTCAATGCTTTGATTCCATGTTTACCCAATGGAAGAGTGTATTTATTTTGGAGTGAAGATGTGTCTTGGTGAAATGAGTCAATTATTTTGGCAAGTAAAGCAATTTGATCTCACAAAATTTGATCTTGATTTTGATCTTGACACCCTTGATATAGTTGATTTGGTTTTTCAAGCACATTTGGGGTGCATACTTGTGGTGTTTACATGGGTTGAAATTGAACATTGTTGTGAATCATATTGCTTTGATTTTTCATGGTGTTACCTTGACTTGGATCAAAGCATGAAGTCGTTAATATCTTGTTTGGATTTTGAACAAAATTTGTATGATTCACAAACATATTTATCCTAGAGTTTTCTAAGTGTGGATTCAAAATGTTCATGTTTAGAAAACTTGTACTTGGTATATTCAAATCTAGCATGTATGGATTTGGTGGGATGATGTTGTTTTGTTGAAGACTCATGCATTGAGTGTTTGGTTGATAGATTTGTAAGTTTGGATTTGGAATCTACCATTAGGAAAGGTGTTCCAAAATTTTGATTGGGAATACTCATATTTGTTGTACCATTAAGGTTTGTAGGGGATAATGATCCCATGTATGAATTGTATAAATATGAGTTTTGATAATCAATCAACATTGTAAGGCTTTGAAAGTTTAGTTGATTTGGATTACTCATGATGTATGGATCAAGTTTATATTCCATGTTCCTCTTTTTTTTTCACCTTGTTGCAAAAGTGACCTCTAAGGTGTTTATGACCAATGATGTGATGAAGGATGAAAGGGGTGAATGATATGGCATTGAACTTTTAGGGACTTAGGATCAATGCTAGACTTCAAGATTTGATTTTGATTGGTTTGATATAGATAATGAACTTGTAAACCCTAAGATGTTAGATGTGATCTTAGGATGAAATCGTTCAAATGGGTGATAATTTAACTAAGTGTGCGAGGAAAGATTCATCAAAACACACCTAACTAAGAAGATGATTTTGATTTGGTTTCAAGGATGTACCCAAGTCTAGATAATGTTGTTTCTGAAGCTCTAAAGTTGTTTGGTGGAATGAGATGATAAATTTTTGGGATGGGTGAAGTGTTTGATTTTGATCCTAAATGAACCTAAGGAGAATCTTGTTTACAAGACCAAGATAGTGAAGAACATGCTTTACCCTAAGAGTAATTCAAAACCAAAAGAACAATGTTTGCATGAAAACCATATGACCAAAAGATTCCAAGCACATGTGTGGGGTCCAATTGTTTCTTCACTTTTTTTAATGGGTTCTTTTTACCACCAACACACTCTTGATTGGGTTTTTGAAACTAGATGTCCAATGCCCTAATTTTATTTCATCCCAAAGAGTGCATTATGTGGAAATCAAGGAAATCAAGGCAAAGGTTACTTAATGTTGACTTTAGTGGGAGAAAATTGAGATGAAATACAAATTATTAGAAGCCTCTAAGGATATGAATCCCAAGGGCAAGAAATAGCATGTGAATTTTTTCAAGGGTATTTGCTTCTCCTAAAGGGTTTGAGATTTGGTGCTAATGTTAAAATTTTTTTTTCCAATGTTTTCAATCAAGAAAAGGCTCGCTTCGTCAAGAACAAGTACAACCCATGGCTATGAAAGACTGTGCATTTGCTGAGTCCCCGTCACTCCTGAAAAGCATAGATTCAATTTTTTAGTGAATGGTTAGATGCTTGGACCCCATTGGCTATTCTCCACCTACACTCACTTCTGCAGCTAAGAATCAACACTGTGAAACTCACAACATATTCCTTCCATTTCATTAAAACCGCAAAGTGTGGGATGGTTTCGTAATGAATGTTCTACACCAACAAATAGATAGGGATTTTGGCCTTCTACAAATGTCAAGGGTTTTAGTTCATACTTTTGTTTGCAGGAGTTGACCCATCGTGAGGCAAGAGACCATTGTTGTCCTTGCACAAAGCAACCACTTATCCACAAAGCAACACTCTTTGGCTTTAGAGGTTAATCATGGAGCTCATTCCCTGGGTGAGTACTCTCTTTTCCTGGCAAGATATCCCTAAGATAAAAAAAAAAAAGGTGAGCAAACATATTCAGAACTCTCGACTGACATCTTTGTTGAGAAACAAAGAGAGAATACACGCAACGGGTTTAACTCACTCTCGTAAGATGTTTTGTTCAATTTTACTTCCAAAAATGAAGTGTGGAGACAATTACTTTATCCCCACCCAGGACCACCAAAAGTCCTTTTGATTCTCAAGATCGTTGTGAGGCACGAAAGAAGCACATATGTCTTTTCAATTGTGTTAGTTTGAGTAAGCAATCACAAGACAAAGTATCACATGTTCTTTTTAAACCCACAATAATGACTTCTTTTCAAGCACCAAAGCAGATGTGAAAATTTTCCTTGTTCAATTGTTAAATCCGAAAACCAAATCTAGTAAGTTTGTGTCCTAAAGTTCATTTTAAGCCCTCTTGTTGCAAAAATTGAAATGTTCTTTTTAGAGCCCAAAAAATATGTGAGTTTATTTAAAACAAAAACCTAAAGGATAGAATGGAAGCTCTATAAAGCATTTAAAAACAATTTATCAATTTCAAGTTCAATGCTTGATTTTTTTTATTTTTTATTTTTTGCCAACTCCAATCTTCTTGTTATTCTCTTGGATTGGTTCACCTTGCTACACCATTAACTTCAAGAAATACCTTTGAGTAATTTTTTTTCTCTTCCCAAGCTCTCTTTCAAACTGAACTTATGAAACACATTTCACAAGTTGTTCAAAACATCAATCTACAGATGGCATATTTATAGTTTGTTGTTCAAATTCAGTTTGATTTGAACTTATTGAAGTAAAATACTTAATCAAACCCCTACATGATATAGCATCAAAACATTAATCCATAAATGCATTCAAGTTTGTTTCCTACAAAGTATATTGAAGGAATATGAAAACATTTATGCTATTAATAAAAAACTTCCTATTTGACCTTCGCACCTCTTCAACATACCTATTGCATAAAAACATTCCATTTCTAGTTTTATTTTGATTCAATAAAAATTAATCCCTTGTTAATTTTCCACAACTTTCTAAAAATAAAAACAAAAAACTTTAATCTTTTCATGCTTCACTATTTTAAAAAGATCACCACACATCACCCTTGTTAATTTTCCACAACTTTCTAAAAATAAAAACAAAAAACTTTCATCTTTGCATGCTTCACTATTTTCAAAAGATCACCACACATCACCCTTGTTAATTTTCCACAACTTTCTAAAAATAAAAACAAAAAACTTTCATCTTTGCATGCTTCACTATTTTCAAAAGATCACCACACATCACCCTTGTTAATTTTCCACAACTTTCTAAAAATAAAAACAAAAAACTTTCATCTTTGCATGCTTCACTATTTTCAAAAGATCACCACACATCACCCTTGTTAATTTTCCACAACTTTCTAAAAATAAAAACAAAAAACTTTCATCTTTGCATGCTTCACTATTTTCAAAAGATCACCACACATCACCCTTGTTAATTTTCCACAACTTTCTAAAAATAAAAACAAAAAACTTTCATCTTTGCATGCTTCACTATTTTCAAAAGATCACCACACATCACCCTTGTTAATTTTCCACAACTTTCAAAAAATAAAAACAAAAAACTTTCATCTTTACATGCTTCACTATTTTCAAAAGATCACACATCACCCTTGTTAATTTTCCACAACTTTCAAAAAATAAAAACAAAAAACTTTCATCTTTACATGCTTCACTATTTTCAAAAGATCACCACACATCACCCTTGTTAATTTTCCACGCAAAGTGAGACATGACCATACATTGCAAGCTACCAACAAAAACAAAACGCTTTCATCATTGGATGTGGCTTCCCCAAATTTCAAGAGATAACATAATTGTGAACCACACAAAGTATCTTCCAAATATTAAGAGATAAAATTAATCTAGGTAGTCACTGCACAATTTTAGTTCAAGGTCAAATAGAGCTATATTCGACTAACATATATGCTAATGTATTTTTAGATAGCCATTCATAATCAAACTCACTAACATAACCGTCAATTCATCATAATATCGTTCAAATACTCATCATCATTATCAAGTTTACAAGGAGATGTATGACAGGAGGCAATGGTTGACTTTGGTGCAAATTTTTGACATGAAAAGATTTGCATCAAGTGTTGAAAGATATTACAAAATCTATCCAGTATCCCAATAAAATCACAAAGAGATGAAGGCATGAATTTCCCAACTATGGCAACTATTGACTCTAACTCTGAATTTTGGGGCACAAGGACTATGGATTTCCATCTTACATTAACATACTGACATAGAATTTAATGTCTCCACCAACAAAACTAGAAAATAAAAATCGATACAATTGATTTCCTATACGAAAATCTAAAAACTCTTAATGAATGTCTAGCATAAACAAAAGACCCTCTTAGCTGGAAATTTGGAGTGAACTAGTTGCAGGATATACATAAAATGACTTTGTTGAAAGCCTCCAGAAAATTTCAAGCAAATGTAATTGACAAGGCCTACGAATTTTCAGAAGGATATCATCAATATTTATGATGCATGCAATGAGATTGTATCATGTTGTGGTATATTTAGTGACATTTCTTTGTTTGCATTACTCCTAAGGTAACCATGATCTGATATAGCCAACAAGACAATCTTCTCAACTCCCCCAAAATGGACTACAAAGATAAACACACAAAACCAAAATGCTATATGCAGCTTGAAACTAGAGAAACCAGACACACATTGGGTAGACAATCTTAAACATGCAACTCTATAATCAAAGGTCTAGTGTTCTATACATGATCCTTCTCGTATTATATGTCAGTACTCCAAATCACACAGAAGATTCCTTGGACAATGATAGTAAAAGAAAACTTAAAGGAAACAATAGTATTTATTCAACACATGGTGAAAAAGTTTGAATTCTTCTTTCATCTATCCTACGCAGCCATTGAGTAATGAAAGCAACATTATTAAATGAAAAGATAGTGATATTGATGAGATAAATATAAATATTAATTAGAGAATCATAGTCAAAGCATGTTACATTTTGACAAAAATCCTCTAAGACATGTGATTTCAAAGAACACATTGATTGTATGATATGTGCAAAGTATATTTTGAAAAGACATAAGAAATTATGCCAGCATCCTCATTCCAGATAATCAAAAATGAAAAAAATTAGTGGTATTTTAAAATATTGGCTCCAAATTGTGCATGTTCTTGGAAACAAAACACTATAAGAAATACTAAAACAAAATGGATGAGTGAAAGAAACCGCATGGGCACATAATCCTTCAACAATGACTATTAGCTCCTAAATATATTTCCAAATGTTGTGACTTTGTGCCTTTGTAGTGCCATGACTTCTTATGACTCAACATCCTCAAATCAATGATTGTAGATTGCAACAAATGTTGCACCCAGAATAGTTACCCTCTAGCTACTAAAACTTACAACTTGGCTCTAATGATGACTAATTCTTTCTCTAAATTGCAGTGCTTCACAATGGAAAGCTTCAGCAATTTAATCTTGCATGTATGATTGCCAATCAAAGATTCCAAGCTGATGAATATGTAGTAAATGAAGAACCATGATTCCCTTGTAGTTTCTACTTCCATATCAATAAATATGAACTGTAAAGATACTGCGATCTCAGTTTGAAAATACCATGATTTCTATGAGCCTATTTGAGTTGTTAATAAGTAGCTTTAAATAAAGAAAATAAAGAAAATTATATCCTCTATGAAGACTTCAAACTTGTGTTCATGAATAAACTAATTAATTAAAGCACAAACAAAATCTTGTCTCTATCTCTCTATGTTCATAAATATAAAGTAGATTCACCAAATAAGATGGCAATATGTGAACGTGCCAAGATGGAAAGATGTCCATAAATATAACACATTTAGATTTGCAGATCTTGTTGAAATTCAAGCTTGGAATTTACCCTTAAAATAAAAGAAGAATACGCAAGACAAACTAACATCCATAAGAGATAGAGAAATGTAAGAATAGTCATGAGCAAGAATTATTTTACCAATGTTTTTTCTATCAAATTAAATAATGAAAAGAAAATAACATGGAAGACAAGAGAACAATGTTAGCATAGAAAGGAATCTTAGGAATCATATCAAATGATATTTAGGTATCCAAAACACAAATAATGCCCTCTTTCTAGTGCCATTTGTGAGCACCCCTAAATCTACAAATGACTATATCTCCAACACTACATAACATGGGTTAGTTCATAGAAATGTAAACTTATTAATGCTCCTATGAAATAATCCATTATGCTTGATGAACAAAATGAAATAACAACATAAACAAATAAAAATATTAAGAGAAACACAATGCACACCTATTCCATAGTGGATTGGTGTCACTTTTATGTGAGAAGTGACCCTTTCCCAACCCTTGATAAGACAATGGTGAAAATGCAATGCTATGACAATGGGAAAAAATATTTTTCAATGTGAAGAGAGTAACTTTGCATGAATATTATGGATGATGAAATGAGGAAGAACCTCTCCATTTATAGAAGAGTTTGATGAGAGAAGATGCCAAAGGGATGAATGTGGGATAAAACCCCAACGAATAGGAAGGATCCACTTGTCACCATGTGAATGGGCCAAGGATTTGCAAGTTTTGATGAATGTTCCAATAAATGACATTAGGTGGCCTTTTCAAATTTGAAATTTTTCTTGTTGGAGGGAGAAGAAGGGGTCTTAAATTCCAAGTGGGGGACATGTAAGAGGTGAGTTAATGCTGTGTTGGAAGGAACAAGTCATTTGAGAGGGAGATTTTAAATGGGGGAATATTCCACTTTATGCCATGTTGATGGAAAATGAAGATTTAATAAATTAATTAAAATCATTTATTTGTGCACATGGGAAAAGCTAGAGTAGGGGACTTGCATTAGATTTAACCTTAATCATGATTTAGCTAACTTAAGTGAAGATTAGGTGATTTGACCTATTTGATTTAGATTTATGGATTAAAATAAATCAAAAGGAGTAGAAAATGATAAAGACTTGATTAAACAAATATTTTATTTATTTAATGAAAGAGGATGATGTTAGTGGTTTAATTAAATAAGTTTGATTTATTTAATTAAATGAAGAAATTTAGAAGTTAATTAAATAAGATTTATTTATTTAATTAAAGAGGGACTTTAGGATTGATTTATGATTTAATTAAGTAAAATTGATTGATTGAGATGGATTAATTAAATGGTTAATAGAGAGGTGACTAAAGAGGAATCTAAGTTAGTTGATCAGGACATTTTTTGTGTCTACATACCTTCCTCAGGCTAAAAGTAGAGTGATAATAGAGGATAGAGTCAATTAGGAAACAAGTCCTTAGGCTCACCCTGATAGCTAGTTGCATCTCCCCAACCTAGAATCCATCATGATTCACCATAGACAACAATGATCAACCCTTTAAAATGCTAGATCTTGAATGAAAGTGAGATTGAATACCTATAAAATCACTTTAATGCTACTCCAAGACTTCAACTTTACTTCCTTTTGAAGATTGAATACTCTTGTGAGAGAATACTTAAAGATTTTTTATGCTTGTTTCTAGAAGTTTGCTCTTGAAAATTCTTGCTTGAATTGCTTAGATGATAAAAATGACTTAGAAACTTGCTTATATATGAATTAACATGTAATTTACCATTATTTAGATCTTAAAAGTAGGCCTCAACCAAAAAATTGAATTAAAAAAGTGATTTTCCCACTAAAAACTTTAAAAGGCCCCACATGGGACTCATTCGTCCAAGGTGGAAAATGGGTCCGGCCTAGTGGAATCATTTGAGGTGGGATTTTAGGATTTTTTATGTTTTAAATAATTTTGTTAGATTTTTAGCTGAAAATAAGCCTCAAGCTCTAAAATAATGGATCTTAGGGGCCTATTAATGATGATTTTAAGGGGTAGTTAATGCAAGGATACTAAAATAGGTCTAGATTAAATGAGAAATTTCCCTATCTCTAATATGGGGGTCAATTTTTGTCATTACAAACTCAAATCATTATTGTAGCCCTAATTCAAATTCAATGAATCGTTTCATTTCTGGCAGACTATATATAGGGTTTGTATACCATTTTCTCATTTTCCTATATAGTGGATTCCAATTCAAAATGTGTGTTCTTATTTTCCTTAGAATCATCATCTTCATCCAATAAATACTAGAATCCTTGTCAAAATCAACCTAATATTGTGTGTAAGAATATTTGTTCATTCATTCTTTTTCTAGGATCAAATTCAAATCAAGTTCATGATATGAGAATTTGTACCATCTACTTCTCCATTGGATTGATTTGATTTATAGTTATGTTCATTGCATAAGAAACTATGTCATTTCTTGTGTCTGATTTATACCATTTACGAAACTATATCAATACATTAAGGGGATAGAAAACATTATCTCATCAAACTTCACTTTTGTCTTCAATGAGCATCCTTACATCAACATTATCTCATCCATCTTCACCAAACTGTATGGTCAATCTCTTCATCAAATGACTATGCTTGGTCTTTATCATCTGTCAAATGGTATCAATTAATGAAATGCTGACTTACATCAAGGATGCAAAATCAATGAATGATAGATCACCATGTGTCATCATTCTATCGTATCACCATATCATTGTGACTCATTGTTAGTTCTTCTCAAAATCTATTTTTCTCTTTCATATACACTATTGCTTGAATGGATGGTCCCCACTGCCTCATACCATCCATCATGAATTACTTTCCACCAATCCTAGCTACCCCATGGGTCTTGACCAAGCCCCACTAAATTCTCTATGAGCATGCATGAAACTGCCACATATACACCTTTCACATCACCAAATTTTCACTACCCACCAATGCTTCATTGTTAGGTCCCACCTATCAATATATCAAATGGGAGTGAAAATGTTGTCACTTTGAAACATTCATATCAGCTTGATGCAAACCACACTACCATTCACTTGCAACTCTTTCTATCAGCAGATCAAGGGGACAAGTTCCAAGGTAATGTTGAAAATCCATTGTCACTTTGATCTCTTCACAATAAGGATGTGAAGAATGAAATTTCCACATCGAAGACATCAATAAAACTATCACACTGAATAAATATTCACTTTGATGAGTTTGTATTTCCCCTTATCACTCCATCAAAGAGAGTCCTTCTAGAACCTTATCAAGATACCAATGTCTCACCGATGAGATGGTCACTGGGCTATCAAAGGGACTCCAAGGCAAGTCCCACCGAAGGACTCCTATAATATTGATGTATCTTAACTCTTTGTCATTGTTGCTATGTCAAAGAGAGACAAATGTAACTCACTTTAACATGTCATTGTCTTGTTGATGAAATGATAAATGCTTATTATGCGATTTAGGAAACATTATTATCAACAAACACTTATTTGAGCAACTTTCTTCAACCATGTAATTAATCTCAAATTCACCTATGACTTCATGTTGAATATTTCATTTACATTTGCACGATTGAGACTGCCCGTATTACACTTTTGACATCAATGAAAATATATCACCAACAATCTCCCCCTTTGACATTGATGGAAAAACCTAAACCTTAATGCTCATTCAATATATAACACTAAAGCTCTAAACTAATTAGGTTATTCACATAGTAACAAAAAAAATCCCCCTATGACACACATATCTTCTCTACTCAACATGCCCCTATTTTGAGCATTTTAATCATATCTCCCCCTTTGACATCAATGGAAAACAGAACACTCCTCCTTAGGATATGCTCCCTCTTGGAAAAATAATGGAAGGAGAAAAACAGGATTCTTAACTCTACAACCATTGTCATTATAATTTTTTTTAAAAAGATTATATTGACTTCATCATGCTATCTATGGCTAGGGTTAAGGAATGAATCAGTGAAGCTACCCCTAGTTGTATTTTGTATCACTAACACCTAGTGACATGATGTTAGAGGGAGTACTCCCAGCTTCTTCCTTAAGTATTCAAATTTCTCTATAGGAAGAGGCTTTTTAAAAATATCAACCACTCGTTACTTTGTAGGAATGAATCCCATGTTGACTTCCTTATCTAGGTATGTGTAGGATCATCATGGAAAAAATAGGCCCTTAAGTGGCAAAAAAATCAAAAAAATCAAAGTTAGGGAACTTGACGTAAAAATTTGAATAATTTATCTGTATTATTTCAAAAATATGTAAGAATATAATTTGTAGCAAATTGAATGTAGTTTCTAAACTACTAGGTTTATATAAAAATCTATTTGGTGAAAATTTGAAATTTCAATGTAGTAGTACTCAAATTTCAGGGAAAAATAAGAAGTAGGTGTCTTTCTGACCACCCTAACCACAATAAAATGATAATATTTTATAATATTTTATATATAAGTAGAGGACTCATGTCTCGATGTATGAATTTTATTTTTTAAAATTCCAATAAATAATTAATTATGAATTTTTTATTACAACTTTTAAAAAATATAAAAAACTTGTATGTCTAACCAATTAACCTTAAAAACTTCATGAAATTCAACTTTTCTTTTTAATCTTATAGTATGAGAAGCATAGAATGCCACACACATGTTTGCAGATTCAAAAAATGTGATGCATTTGAAAGCTATAGAATTTTTTCAATCAGCCTATCAATCAGACTTTAGTCATAATTCAAATAGAAAATGAATATAATTATTTATTAAATTCAAAGTATAGCATAATTTATATTGGTGGAAAACTGAGAATATCCTTTAAAACCCTTTTTGTTTCCATCTATTTTCAAAAAAAAGTCATTAGCCACATACCCTACACATACCCATCATATCACCACTTTTTGGCCCATAATGATCTCTGCACATACCAATATCCAACATTCTCTTCTAATAAAGTGATACTTGATTGATATATGCTTGGTCTTGGAGTTCATCACTATATGTTTTGATATTCTTATGACACTTGAATTATAAAAAATAATATAAATAGGTTCTTCATTGTCCACTTTCATGTCCTTTAGGTTCTCCTGCATCCATAAAACCTAAGTACAATAGACAATTGTTGCAACATATTCTTCTTTGGCCATAGAAAGAAGAAAAAACTCTTGCTTCTTACTCATCCATGAAATAAAACTATTTCCTAAGAAGAAAGAACCACTACTATTAATCTTTCTATTATCAACACTTCCTACCTAGTTGGCATGTGTATAAGTTGTTAAGGTGAAGTCCCTTCATTTTGGGTACCATAAGCCATAGTCAATAGTACTTTTGATATACTTGATGATTCCTTTTACAATATTGGCATGAGATTCCTTTGGGAAAGCTTGAAACCTTGCAACCATGCAAACTTCTTGCATTATATCAAGCCTTGATGTAGTTAAACATAAAAAACTTTAAATAATTGATCTATATAAAGTTTGACTTGCATTAGGTGGTTCATGTATTTTTCTTAACTTATAGCCATTAATCATGAGAGTAATGACTAGTCTACTATCCTCAATTCTAAACTTATTAAGTATTTATTTTGCATACTTGGTTTGTGATATGAATATACCTTTATCAATTTCTACAATTTTCAAAAGAAGGAAAATTTTGAGTTCTCCTAGAATGGAAATTTCAAACTCATCTTGCATGTGTGTGGGAAATATTCTACACATTACATCACTGCTACCACCAAACATAATATCATCCACATATAATACAACAATGATCATATGCTCACCTTTGGATTTAAGATATAGATTGTTACCAACACAACCCTTCTTGAACCCTTGTTATCACAAATATTGATCCAACCTTGAATATCATGCCCTTGGGGCTTGATTTTAACCATATAGCATTTTCCTCAATCTACAAACATAACCATAATTCTCTGACAACTGAAAACCTTTTTTTTGTTCAATACATACTTCCTCTTCTATGTTTTTATTCAAGAATGTAGGTTTGACATCCATTTGATAAACTTTAAATTCTTTATAGACTAATAATGCAAGAAATATTCTTATTGATTCTAGCCTTGCAACAGGAGTAAATTTTTCTTCAATATCAATTCCTTCTACTTCTGCATATCCTTTGCACACTAACATTTCTTTGTTCCTAACCATAGCTCCATCTTCATTCAACTTATTTCTCAATATCCATTTGGTGGCCAATTAAATTCTTGTTTGATGGTTTAGGAACAAATTCCCAGGTTTTGTTTTTCTTAATATGATTGAGTTCCTCTTCTATTGCTTTTATCCAACTCTCATCCTTACTAGATTCATCAAATATTTTTGGTTCAATCTATTATAGCAAATAAAAAGTTAGTTGTTCCTTGTTCTTTGCAAGTCTTCTTCTGGTATGAACACCTTCAATTTTATCTCTAATTATTTGGTCTATAGGTGATCCTTTTGCACATATTTTGCAAGAGCTCATTCAACCACTTCTTCATTCTTGTCTTCTTGTTCTTCTTCAACTGCTATACCTATATTACCATCTTTTTATTCTATGTCAAGGTTTGAAATGAAGTATTTTGGTACCCAAATCCTTCTTTGCTCTTTTAGGGTATTTCAAGTAAAAGGATAAAGATGGAACAAAATTCATAATGTTTCAATAGAGATTAATATAAGGATAGATAGGAAATGGGTATGAAGTGTGTGTGGATGTGTTTGAATGCTAACAAATGTAAATAAATGAATATAAACTAATCTAATGTAAAATGATAGAAAACACAGTGTTGAATGCAAATATGAACTAGAAACATAAATGAATGATAACATAAGTTGATGAGACTGATCAGAGTGCACTTGGAGAAAGATCATTATTACTGGAGAGTTTTAGAATATCTTAGAAATCATTATTAATGATCACTGGGACTGATTCTCCATGCATGGAAAATTAGTCCTACTTCAAATAAAAAGTTTTGGAAATAGGTTTATGATTGTGAGGAGTTGAATTATGACAAAATAACTTTTCAAGCCTATAGGAGAGACTCATTGGCCTTTGGTGGAAAATTATTCCAATTACAAGAATAAGAAAAATTTGGAATTGATTCTATGTAGCTAGATTTGCACTTTTGCTTCCCATAGGTGTCCAACTTTAAAATTGTTGAGTCTAGATCTAAAAGTGACTTTTGTTGATTCTTCAACTTATTGAATGGACAGAGAGCTTTAACAGCCTTGAAACTTGATCTTCAATGATTTCTAAGCTTCCAAAGGTCCTAAATCTATAAACACATAAGAAGAGAAGGAAAAATTGATTGTTAGGGAATGGGGGTTTGTCTTGGTCAAACCCCATTTTAGGTAATTAAGCAAAAATGATGAAAGAATGGGATGAAACATGCAAGAATGGAATAGATTACCTAGCCATGATGAATGATCTTGAAAGTCTGCAATAAATCATGTAGAATCTTCCCTTGGATGTCTTAGGAAGCTAAATTGATGACTCACAATGTGAAAGCACTAACTTGCTTAAGAAGATAGATGAATGATATTAAGAGAATATGAGATATGAGATAAGAAATGTGAAGGAGATATGAAAATTAAGAGAAAAACACATATTTATACATTCTTGTGCCGTAGTAACCGAATTATACATCATCACAGGTTGACATCAAGTGATTTTCAATCAAATCCTAAAAGGAAATTTTAAATATTTTGAATTTGGGGCCAAGGGGGACTCATTCGCCACCCATGGTTAATGGGTCCAAGCTAGGACCTAAAAATATGTGTTAGGAAAAATGTTGCATTTAATGTTGTTTGTTGGGATAACATTAAAAAGTATAGTTAATAAGTCATATGAGGGCATAAATTGACCAAATAGATTATGAGAAAGGAATAAATGGTTAAAATATGCCTAGAAAAGCATGAAAGCTTGTTAGAAGACTTTACAACACTTCAAAATAGGACTTGGTTAGTTATGAAAGTGTGATTTTTAGGTAAATTATAATAAATAGAGTCTAGAAGAATGTAGAAATGTCTTACAACACTTCACAACACCTTCACAAGATGTCATTAAATGCATTTTATTTAATTTTCAAGGGTCCAAGAGCTAGTGTGGATGCATAAAATCCCTCACAACACCAAATTAAGACCTCATTAAGTCTGTTTAATCTCATGTCAAGCAAAGGGCCTTTTTTTCTATGGCACATTTAGCCTCCACTTTAGTGACAGGATGAACTTGCTTCAAATTCACACTAAAGTAGACATTAAAGAGAGATCTACATGTAGATAAAGCCCCCACAATATAAAATCATGCAATGGAAAGAACTAGAAAAGAATTAAATATGTACTCAACTTGGGCCATAGAAATTTGGGTCATCTATGGGGTGAGAAGGCCACAATGTACTCACATTGGGGCCACAAAACTAGTTGTCTGCAATGTGAGAAATCCCAAAAAAGGTAAGATACATACACTAGTTGGTATGCACTAAAAAACAAAAAGGTGGATATGGGGAAAAGTCATGCCACTAGATTGGCTTCCCGCTCAACCATGTTAAAGTTATACTACCTAATAACTTTAACAAGGTGCCACAAGGAAAATGGATTTTGATACTTATAAAAAAATTTAATGCAAAATAATGTAAGGATTATTCAAAGGGATTTTTCTTAGTTCATGCCATGTCTCTTCTTAGGGAAAATCATGCCCAATGTCTCCAAGAGAGGATAATTGCAAAATGATCTCATGTTGTTTGTAAGAGAGGACAAGTGTAGAGTAGATCATCTTGAAAAACATTGTACCTAAAGCTTCCAAGAGAACACATCCCAAGAAAAATAAATTCACACAATGAAATGTGAGCGGTGATGTATGCCCCACTTTAAAGCAGTTGCAAGCACTTTTACTATGAGCAATTTCTTTAAAGTAGAAGAGAAAGAAGAATACATGAGAGCTTACATGAAAATCCCTATGCAAATTCATATGTTTCCAATAAGCTACGTCATGAAAGAAAGAAGTATGTTATATGCAAGACAACTTAAGGCATGTCGTCCACATCCCAAGCTTGCTCTTATGTATTCATGAAAATTTAATGACTAGCTAAAGAAGGAAATGACAAATTATATACGAGGACAAAGCTATCAAACCCCTTTTCCCCACTTAGTGCAGAACAAGGGTGAGCTGAAAATATTAATGAGATGTATACTAGAGTGAAAATCAATAGCAATTAGAGGAATTAGATTCCCCCACATAGGGAAGCATACTAAACTCTTGAAAATGTTGTATTTTATGACTCAAAGCACGTCATTCATTAGTGGAGTGACCACGAACTATATGATATGCACAAATTGAAGTCTTGGAATAACAGTTCTTTTGAGTTCTAGGAGGGAGGATGATCAAGTTATCTTGGAGAAGTCGTGATAAAATACCCTCTTGATCCAAGATAGAAGGTTGTTTTATGGTGGGTCTAAAAGATTCATCTTTCATAGTAGTGGATTCCATACTTACACAAGACTCTCTAGACTGCAAGATATTGTTCCCTTCGTTGTAGGAGGATACAAAATCTAATGAAGGAAAATAAGAACCAGGTTGCGAGATGACAATTTCAATGTTTTGGGAAAGAAAATGTTCAAAGCCATTAGTAGGAGGGATGATTAAGAAGTGTGTTGTGTGATATTGAATGAAGATGGGTAAAGGGTGAAGGGATTGTGAATATTTCCTATTGGATATGTATGAGGTTCATTGATCAAAGGGTATCGAATAGAAACTTGTGCATTCATATCCTCAGCAGGCTTGTTGTGATGTATCTCTATATAAGCAATATCAAGAACCACCTTTTTTTCATAACCCAATGCCATGATATTCTCCCTAGGAGGAGATTTCTAAGGAGAACAACAAGCCATGTGTGCTTGACAAAGATGGCTTGGTTCTTTTAGAATAACT
The DNA here is from genome assembly GCA_007258455.2 of Sequoia sempervirens. Taxonomy (NCBI): domain Eukaryota; kingdom Viridiplantae; phylum Streptophyta; class Pinopsida; order Cupressales; family Cupressaceae; genus Sequoia; species Sequoia sempervirens. Next base: position 13,479 of record VDFB02365729.1, on the reverse strand, counting down.
TCATGGCCAATAGGGGAATGGTCAATGATGGGATTATGAGGAGGGGAAAAAGGATTATGAGAGGATGTTATTTGAATGTCCATTAAGGTTTCATTCTCTTGTTCCATAGTATCTATCCTACAAAAAGAGCTTGTAATATGTTCATCCAAGTTCAAGGTTTAGGAAGTAGCTTCATCATAAGTGGAGGAGGTATCAAGAGAAGAACCACTATGATTTGAAAATATATCTTCCCATAGGGTAGATACATTAGGTGAGGGAAGACTAAGAGGGTCATGATTTATAATAGAGGTATCTTCCAATACCAACCTATCCTCTTTACATCAAGGAGGGATATTAGGAGATGGGTAAGAAGGATTGTCATGACTATGAAGATTTGGTAAGGTGATGTTGAGAAATTTGTTTATGACTTCATGCTCTTGTTGTGTAATGTCATCCAAAGGGGAATAAGGAGATGGAAAATCAACCTTGGCTTGTGATGTAACACTCCTCCATTTTCTCTTTGATCGAACATGGTCTTTTATGTTTTATTTCGTTGCATTGTGACTATGGAACTTAGTTATTTTAACCGCTATCTGTTAAGCGATGTAAACATTATGTTTGGACGTGATGGTACTTTATTCAGATGTTGTTATTATTTCATGTTATGGATTAAATTAGCATGTATGTGAATTACCGATGCTTTATGCTTTGATTAAATCATGGATTTTAGATGTTTCAGTTAGTTATACTATATTGGTGAAGGGGAAGGGATCACATCACTCGCATGCGAGCGCCCTGTGATTCCATGATTCCCTTCTTTTCATGGTGTGTTTTAATATATTATATGCATGTTTCGACACTTGTATTGTGTGCAGGATGTAGGTATAGGACATCGACTCCACCTGGTTTCACAGGTCTGAGCGTGTCCATCGACCAACGGTATCGATTGGGAGATAGTAACTAGGTTTTCTGTGTCAAACCATCACCCTAGCCATAGTGTGTCATCGGTTTTAGTCGGGTTCAGTGTTTATGTTGTTAGTTTCCTCCTTGGCTTTGTATTTAAAATTGCAAGTTAAAAGTGATTAAATGGCTTTTGAAACTTATAAATGATGATTGTTTTGCCTGATTGAAATGTTGGAAAATTAGTGATTAATTAATTAATTTAATTTAATTAATAAAATAATCCAATTTTTTAATTAGATTTATTTTATTGACTAATTAAATTAATAGTGTTAAATTGAACCAATTTGGTTGGGTTGGCATCTTTAGATTTTTGGATTAAGTCAAAAATTAGAATTATGCTTTATATTTTACTTTTAGAAATAAAAGTTGAAAATAGTTTTATTTGTGAATTGTTAAATTCATTTGGTTAAATAAATTTAATTACCTTTTTCGTTGAAAATGAATTTTATTTAAAATGAAAATTATGCAAAATGCATTTGGGGAAAGCAAATTGTTTTAAAATTGAAAAATAGAAAATATCTCCATTTTGGCAATAAATTTAGTGGGTGAGTCAATTTTAGGGGTTTGACAAAATTTTAGGGAAGACTTTGATAAGGAAATTAGGATTTCTTTTTTTCTTGGAATTTTTGAAAAATGGTGGAGGATTGAAATTGGAGAGGAAAATTGTTGAAGGAAGGATTGCAATTGAAGAGACACTGAATTGAACTAAAGGGAAAAATCTCCATTGAAAGACTTCAAGCTTTGGAGAAAACACAAGGTTCATTGTTTAAATCTTGTGCAATTTTATTTTGAAAATAATTTAGAAGTTGTTCAAGATTGTTTAAAAGATTCAAAATTGTGGATTGAAAGAAAAAACCCATTTTGATTATGAATGCAAAACTTGAAACAAAACACAAAAAAATAATCTTGTCAAAAAAAATATGGAAAACAAAACAAACCTCTGTTTTTATCATTCATTTTGTGGATTGAGTGTCTTCAATATGACTGTAAATTTGAGAAAGTTATATATATATATTGAGGATATATATATATATATATATGCACACACACATATATATATATATATATATATATAGAGGATTTATATATAGATGCACACATATATACATATTTTTATGTTATGGAATAAACGTATTTAAAGAAAAAATGAAACCCTCGGTTCGATGTTTTTTTTTCGCCCGTTTTTACCGTAAACGGCTACTATTTGAGGATTCATTTTTTATAAAAAAGGGTTATTGAGTTCGAGCCGGGTTTGGGCCCCCCATGGCATCCCTATCACCGTGAGCGGCCAAGCCACAGTCATGACCTCAAAGGATGCATGGCTCGTCAAATGAAGGCCGCCCATGGTAATTTAGGGTTCTACCGTGGCTTGTTTGGCATTTTTGTTATTTTAATATATATGTAAATATTATTATATATATATATTATATATATTATAAATTATATATAATATATATGTAATATATATTATATTATATTCATACTTTGTGTTATTTTAGTTTTATTTTATTTTTATTATTATTATTTAAATATATTTAAAATATATGTAATATATATAACATTGAAATATTATATATATATGACATATATACATTAAATATATTAAATAATAAGAATATTTAAAATAAAGAAAATAAAATTATTACTTTATATTTGTAGTTAAATATTTTTATATATATATATACATAAAGTTATATAATCATATATGTATGTTAATATATACGTGCATTAAATATGGGTATTTTGTGAGTATTGTAAAGATTAGATGAGAAAGAAATGATTAGAAATAAAATGTTTACTTTATTTAAAGAGATTGTATTTAAATTCGTTTGTTTTATTAAGCAAATGAAAATCAAATGTTTAGTTTGAGATTCCGTAATGTTTCATAGCGTAATTTGAATTCTCGTTCACATGAGTGCGAAAAGAATATGATTTAATTAATTAGTTAAATACACTATGTTGATGAGTGAATTGGATTTACGAAATCCTAATGTTAGTTGTTTTTCTAAAAATGCATGTACTACTCCTCTAGTGTTGTTTCCGGTATTCTCGATGTTGGGCTATTTAATCTTTGCTTATGAAAGTCTTCCATTGAGGTTGTCATATTAAGAGTAAGGGTTGTCGGTATGTCGGTCAAACTTGTGTCTTATTTGGGGTAGTGCACGTGGTTGTAGTTGTGTTATCACTGGTTAGCATGAACAGGATTTGTGATATGGTTTGGTTACCGTGTACTATGAACGGGTTATGTGACCTTATGTGTTAAGGTTGGAATTTGGTTTTTTTTAGTTTGTGCATGTTGTCTACCCTTGGATTGGGGGGTTTTATATCCCAGTGTTGTCAGTAGGAGAGTGGCCCTTTGTGGGGGTCTGACGCCCAAAGTGGTGTCAGGGTAACTCACCTAGGGTGTAATCAAGTGATAATCTAAAATAATTAATGGGGACTTCACACTAATAAAGTTAAAGAATGCCTCTCTCATGAATTATGCGTTGCTAAGACTCGAGATGAGATGAGACGCATAGTTTTGCATGAGGGTCCGGCGCCGGTAGAGGCAAGCCAGGGTAACCCATGATGGGGGTCCGGTATCCTAGGAAGGTTGAGCTAGGGTAACTCATGGAAATTTATGTATGACATTCTCCCTACGTCAACAAGTGAATCAGTTATTGTGTGTTGTACAATGGTGTACTTGTCCTATGTAACTTGGAAGCAATGTGTTGTCTTGTGAGTTTTTGTACTGTGTTAAGTGATGTTGTTGGTATTTGAGTCGGTTCAATTATGTTTAGCCTTTGTCTAGAGGTATTTGGTCTTGACCAGAAATCCTTGTTACTATCTCCTAGCATGGGGGGTGAGCCTTTGGGTTTCACTTGGTTGGGTGGAACGTGCACCTTACACCGTTGGCTTTGATTGTGATCATGTGGATGAGACTTTCATGTTGGGGAGCTCGTTGATTCCTATTACTCTTCTAATTCTTTCATTCCAGTTATTCTTGTATTTCATTACCCCTCATTTGTATCGAGGTGGAAATTGTAATATATTATCATGCTTATTTGATCTACCTCATTCGGGGAATGAGTGTTGTAATTATATTGTAAACAATTGTTATTGGATATCGTGATGTATCGATTTGTCTTTGATGTTATATCATGTATGGAATGTATGCACCCTCATTTCCTTAAGTAATTAAATGTTATGATTCATTTCATGTATGTGGTTTTGCGGGTTATAGTAATCTCAACCCCGTAGCCTTAGGGGATGTTGGCAAAGTATAGTGAACTTGTATGTTATTGGCAGCTTTATAATTTTTGTTAAGTGCTTGGTTAGTGTGTTGCAACTTTCCTGTGGTTGGGCGGGTGGGGCATTACATCGTATCGGATAAAACATAACCGTCACATCGTGAAGAGAACTCACAGAATCATAGGGCACTCGCAAGCGAGTGATGTAATCCCGTCCTCTTCACCAATACAATCACATCAAGACTGACGGAATTAAAGGATCATAAATCAAGAAATGAACATATATCAATATGAACAACTATGCTATTCAAAATCATAACATAAAACATAACCATATGTATAGTGCATCATCTCATCATAGTATAACATCCACATCCCTCTAAAGCTAGTGATCATAAAACAATAACAAATATTTGAGTCTTTCAAAATAAACACACTATCTAACAGCATAGCAAACCAGAGGGATGCTACAATATTACATTCCTCTTGGTGGTTGATGTGATGCACTTCATCCCCTAAGTTGTGAATTTACTATTCTTTGATTGGTCCTCTCTTGGAGACACTAGACACAATTTTCCCTAAGTGATTGACCTTACATAAGCTGAACAGGACTCCTTTGAACAAATATTTCACATTAATTTTTTGCATTTTTCATTTTTCACTCTCATTCGACCACCTTTCATAACACAATTTGCATGCCTATGGAGCCATCTTACTTGTTTGGCCACCTTGCATAACACAACTTGCATGCTTGTGGTGCCATCCTATTTTTTTCATGAGTTCTCAGTATACGGATTTTTGCTTGTCTCATGAAGCTAGAGCAGACAACCATTTCCTTTTTCTTTGTGGCACCTTGTTAAAGTTATTAGGAGATATAACTTTGGAATGTTGAGTGGGAATCCCAACTAGTAGCATGAATTTCCCTGTAGCCACTTTTGTAAGTGCATGCCAACTTGTGTATGTTACTCTTTTCTTTTTATGTTTTTGGCCCTTTTGACACCACAGATGACCTGAAAGTCTGTGGGCCTAGAGTGAGTACATGTTTTTCATCATGTTTTATTTTCACCTTACCTTAGTATGATTTTGTATCTTGATGGTTGAATTAGGATCTTCAATCCTGGGGGCTTGGTCACCTCCTTTGATATTTTTCATTCTTTGTCATCTGTATCAATACATGTGGATCTCTCTTGAATGTCTACTTTAGTGTGAGTTTGAAGAAAATTCATCCTCTCACTAAAGTGGGGGCTAAATGTGTTATAGAAAAAATGACCCTTTGCTTGACATGGGATTAATTCATGATAATCGGACTTAATGAAGCCTTGACTCAGGTGTTGTGAGGCATTTTATGCATCCACACTAGGCCTTGGACCCTTCCACATTAAATAAAATGTGTTTATTGATGTCTTGTAAAAGTGTTGTAAGATACTTTCATGCTTTTCTAGACTTAATGAACCTATTTCTTCCTAATTCAACATGTTTAATCACATAATCACATTAATTAGAAGGCTTTTAACTTAAATTTAATGATAAACTAGTGTTATAATGTGTCTTGCATGTTCACATTGGTTCTTGTGCCTTCCTACACTATTTGGACCTCATTTTAGTATTGTAAAGTGTATTTAATTACACTTTCACATTGAATTATGTGTCCCAAGCCCTATTTGACATTTACATCATCATTAATAGGCCCCTTTTAACCTATATTATGTATCTCAAGGCATAATTTGATCAAATACCTGATAAAATCATCATATAAACCTAATTTATGCATTCCCCAACAACCCAGCTGACAAATGGGCCCCTCTAGGACTAATTCGCCCAAGGTGGTGAATGAGTCCCATTTGGGAAAATTTTGACTTTTGAGCAGGAAAAATTAGGTTTTCAGTTTGATTTTTCTTCATGTCGGCCTTGGGGATCCAATTTATGGGAAAATAAGGTGAATTACCTATAAAATCAAGTTTCTAAACCCTAAATAATGACCATTATTCATTATTCATCCATCATTCTTCCATTTCAAGTCAAGCAAGCTAGGGTTTTATCTTTCTAAGTCATTAAGATAGAAATTTCTAGATATTCAAGGGTTGAATCTTCATGTAGTGTGTCAGAAATTCAAGATCAATTATCATGGCAAGGTATTAATTCCTTTATTTCATGTTCATGCTTCATTACATCATTTCTTCATTTTGGTTTAGTTACCTAAAAGGGATTTGACCAAGGAAAACCTGTATCCTCTAGCAATCAACAAGTTTTCCCCTCTTTAATATGTGATTGTAGGTTTGTAGATTGAAGAAAAATGTCAACAATGAGAAAGTTGCAAATGTTGTCAATGTTGTCATGAAATGCTGTCAAGAATCACAGAAACTCTGATCTAGGGAAAAATATCCATCCAATTTGCATGAAATAAATGGGAAAGTGCTTATTTCATCCATCTTTAGAGCCTTGCAAAGTTTCATTATGAAATTCTACTCCTGGGACACTTTTCAACAAAGCTAGACTTGTCCTCCAATAATGGCGAATGAGTCCCAGAATGGAAAATGAGTCCCACTGGGCCTACAAATCAACAATTTCAGAGTTTCAGAGATATTTCCAGTCTTAAATATATTTCCAGGTACTTATCATTTACATTCTTTCCTTTTTTTTTGGTTTTATTTGCATTTTAGATCATTCTTTAGGTATTTTTACATTACACAATGTGTTTTCAAACAATTCATATTTCATTAGTTTTGCATATTTAATAAATCAATTTTATATTTTTGGTGCATCTAGATTATTGCATTTAGATATAATTTCATCATACATATCTTAAATTGAGTGAACCACCTAGATTTTGGGTGTGGGATCTATCTCTTTCCATTAGGTGAAAGACCCTAATTGAGTAGAAGAGACAAAGCATTCCTAGTCCCTAAAATCTACGGTTCACAACTAATTACCCAACAAACCCATGGTTCAATGAAGAGTGAAAGATAACAAAAATAAAAATTGGTGAGAGTGGAAGGACCACAAAAAATAAGAGAGATTATGAAAAGATGATACAAAGCAAAAAATAAAATTATGTGAGCACAAGAAGGCTAGAGCTGATTTCCCTTGGAAAGAACAACCCTAAGAAATTATAGAAGGAGCTACAACAAAAAAGAAAACAAGTGGAAAATAATATTACAAGCTCTCAATGGTTGGAATATGCAAAGTTATTGTATGAGAGGGAACAAGATAAACATAGACCTCCAACAATCAAAGATACCACTGAACTTTTCACCATCAAAGTTATCAATCAAGGAATAAAGAGGTTGGTTGGGGGAAAAGCACAAGATATAGATGGGCTACAAGTAGAATTCTTAAAATGGGGTATTGAGATCCTTGCATCTTGCATCAAGGACATATTCAATAAGGTTATTCAAGAGGGCTTTCCAAAAGGGTGGACGACTAGTGTTGTTATTCCCTTATTCAAATGTGGGGACACTAATAACCCTTCAAACTATAGCACTACTATGATTAATCCGCTTCTTGGAAAACTTTTTGGAAGCATGATTGAGCACAAAATTAGTAGTTGGGCTGAGAAAGAGGGCAAAAGAGCAGAGGGTCAGGTTGGTTTTAGACCGAAACATTCCACTATGGATCATGGTATTACTCTCAGATTTTTGATTCAAAAAATATGGAACATTCAGGGGGAGGCCTTTTGCTGCTTTGTGGAATTTAAAAAATCCTTTGACACAGTGTCACAGGACAAGTTATGGAATAGAATGGAGGAACTAGGAGTGCCAAAGGTGCTTAGAGTGGCTATTCATAGGCTGTATGAGTAGGTTAAAGCTAAAATCAGAACCAATGAAGGTATGTACGAGTGTTTTGGCAGTGACATTGGGGTCAAGCAAGGTTGCCCACTTTCCCCAACATTATTTGGGTTGTACATTGACAAGCTAGAAGAGTGGATAAAAAAAGTTGGTGGGGAAGGTATTCAATTGGCCAATAATGTAATAAAGCTACTCTTGTATGCCGATGACCTCATTTTGATTGCTAAAACAACACATTAGCTAAGAATTTTTTTGAAAGCGCTTGAATCCTTTTGTAAGGAAGTTGGGATGCAAGTGAATACTAGTAAAACTAAAATAATGATCTTCTCTCTGTGAAGGAAAAAGCAGCAAATTAACTTTATCTTTGAGGGAAAACCGCTGGAAATTGTGGATGAATACAAATACTTGGGGCTATATTTTCACTACAAACTCAGTTGGGAAACTTGTAGAGCTAAAAGAATATAGGGGGGTTGGAAAGTGCTTTACTCTCTACAAAATAGGTGTAGAAATGTTGAATTATGGGATTGGAAAACCAAGAGAATGTTGTTTGGCTTACTTGTGACCCCAGTGGTTCTATATGGGTGTGAAATTTGGGGCAAAAAAATGTTAGATCAGAAATGGAGTCAAGTGGAAAGAATTCAAAAGCATCTAATTTTTATCAACTTAAACTCAAAACTGCAATACCTTATGATATTTTATTGGCAAAGATAGGCACCTTCCCCTGGGAAGCTTCAACACTGATTCAACTACTAAGTTACCTATAGAAGGTCCAAAATATGGGGAATCACCGGTGGCCTAAGTTAATTGTTGAGGAGTTGGATAGAAGAAAGAATGCATGGATGAAATGAAACAAAAAATGGATGGAAAAGTGGGTTGTAAATATGCATGATTGTCCAAGTACAAATGAAGAAATAAAAAAAATATGTGAAGAAAAAATTCAAAGATGCTATATGGACAAAACACTTAGGGAAAAAAAAGGATTACTATATCAAAGAATTTAATCCCAAGGGGGACCATGGAGAAAAGGCCTATATAGGAGAAAATATTAAATGGAGAGCAAAGATAATGATAGCTCAGCTTCGTACTAGCTCACATTGTCTTAGATGTGAGACGGGCAAATGGATGGTTCCTAAAGAAGAGTGGGATAAAATAATATATTGACTTTGTGACATGGGAGTGGTGGAGACAGAGTGACACTTTGTTATGGAGTGCTTACTGTACAAAGATATTCAGTCCAGTTATGAGGAAACCTTACAAGTTGACAACTTAAATACCTTGTTTGAAGAGGAAAGGTTGCTCAAATCGACAAACTACATCATCAAAATTCACTATTGTAGAGCTGACCTCGAGTAAAGATCCCAAACTGCATAGGGTCTTTTCTTTTTGTTGGTTGTTTTGTGTTGTTCTTGGGTCCCATAGGCTGTTGTGGCCTCATGGATGTTATTAAAATATTTCATTTCATTTCATTTCAATCAATAGTATTTTCTTCGTATGGATGGCTAGGTCAAGTATACATTGTTTCTTGCATGCAAAAGAAAAAGAAGTGAAAATGCCCGCAATACATGCGGCTGCTCTAATTTGGGTCATTGTATTTAAGTTGAGAAAAAATGCACCTTCAATAGATGATAATAGCCACTTAATAGTCATATTAAGTTGGGTCAGGTATGTGGCTTGTAGAGCATATTCCATACACAACCTTGAATGACAATTAAATGCTAGGTACTTCATAACCTTCCGTCGTCCAACTATTCAATCCTTAATTTAAACATATTCTTATCAAGGAAAAAATAGAGAGCTACTTGCGTAATAAAGAAACCATTATTGTTGCTCCCTAGCTTGGAAAAAAAAAGTATATTAATAATTAGAGCGAGTAAGATTATCATAATAGTATGCTCATATCACTCTTGTGTAATAGGAATGATTTGAATGGAAAAAGTATGAGGATTGATGTTCATTAACATTTAGATTATAATACTACTTCTTGGAACTGATTAAACGAAAATAAAATAAAATAAAATAAAATAAAATAAAATACATACATATATAGGGGAGAAGACCCAGTATCTGTCAGGGCTAACTTCACGCAACCGTAGAATTCAAACCATATGTCAAATCAATTTTTTTTATGAGTTTCTTTCACTCAGGAGTTAAGTGCTTATAACTAAGGTTTTGGCTTGTGGGAAATTCGTTCAAGTGTGGGAGCATTGGATATGCGCATGGGGGTCAAAAATTCACCTTGTAAAGGCGTCATCCACTCGCTACCACCTAACGTCCTAGTATCCGCCAGCTATAACCACCCATTTTTCTTAAAAAAAACACCTAAATGTGTCACTATTAAAATTTAATTAAAACTATTTTATCATTCAAATCCACTCAAAATTCAATGGGTTTAATTCACGTTAGCACCTTATAAAATTGAACTATAGATTTTTGGCACTGTAGGTATCTCTAACAATCTTAAGGTTTTTCACCCAAAAGGGAGAGATAAGGAGGCAAAAAACCTAGCAAGTTCACTCAAATATGTAACGAGGGATGAAGTAATGCCTAATGAACTTAACTAAATGCAATTGATTGAATGAAACTAATCTAAATGAATGCAAGACTAAGATTTATGCAATCTTTGAAAATATAGTGTGATATGCAAACAACATGAAAATTGAATAAAATATGCAAAAAAAAGCTAACAGGGTTAAATCTAAGTGTACCTGGAATGATATTGATATAGTTGAGATGTTTGGAATGCTGATTGAATTCACTAAAAATTCACAATGGGACTCATTCACCAAGGGTGGCGAATTAGTCCACCTACTAGTGAAAAATTGGCAGAAAAATATTTCTGACTGTCGGGATCTGGAATCTGACAAAAAACTGATTTCTGATCTCAGGTGGGACTCATTCACCAAGGGTGGAAAATCAGTCCACTCCTAGACTTTGGAAAATTAGGCAACAACTCTGCAACACCAAATTTGGTAAATTTTGAATGTCGGGTTGTCAAAGTCAATTCTACAGGAAACAGATAGAAATCACTCAATAAGCTTGAAATAAAGATAAGTTGACTTGAAGAGCCTAGTTGGCTTGATTTCCACTTTTCAACACCTTTTAAACTTGTTAAATTTGCAAAACAAAGGCTGCAAACACACGTAAAAAGGGGGAAAATGTTGGAGGGTTAGCAAATAGGGGTTTGCCTTTGTCAAACCCCACTTTGGTAATCAAACCCTATTTAAATAAATGAAATGCAAGGGAAATGATAAATGAATAACATAAAAGTATTGAAAACTTACCAAAACCCTTGATCTTGTAAGTCTGAATCAATGGCAATGGCTTCTCCAAGATGCTTCAATAATTTCTTAATGAAGTATTGCAAGATGCTTGAATGCTTAAGTGAGTAAGTGCATGTGAAAATAACTTGTTGGATGAATGAGGTGAAATTAGCTTATTTATGCAAATCTTGTGCCTTAGTACCCATTCATACATCATCACAGGCCGACATCAAGCATAATTTTGAATAAATCCTGAAATAAATTTGAAATATTTTGAATTTTGGAGTCACAATGGACTCATTCACCACACTTCGTGAATGGGTCCCACCTAAGAAATGTACTTAGGCGTCAAGAATTAAATTCTATTTAATGTTATGTGTCGGGGATATATTCAAAAATAAACTTAAATAAAGCTTATGAGTGTATAAAGGGATCAAATAAGACATGAGAAAGGTGTAAATAAGAGGAAAATGCCTAGAAAAGTGTGAATCTTGATTATAAGATTTACCAACACTTAAAAGTAGGACTTGTTGATGTGTAAAAGGGTGATTTTTTAGGTGAATTATATAAATAGAGTCTAGAATAATGTAGAAATGTCTTACAACACTTCACAACACATTCACAAGACTTCAATATTTAAATTTTAATACTAAAAATAAGCATTTTCAAGCCATGTTGCAATATAAAATTAAGGAAAAATATGTAAAATGTAATGAAACAAGACCTAAAAGGCCATGAAAATGACAAGGTGCCATTTGTCTACAACATATTTAGCCCCCACTTTAGTGAGAGGAAGAACTTGCTTCAGACTCACACTAAAGTAGCCATAAACATCGAGAAGAGAAGGTTCAAATACAATTACGTTAGCAAGATGGAATAACAACAAGTAAGAGGGATTATCAAGCCCCCAGGATGAAGATCTCATGGCAAACCAAACATAAGAACAAAGGAACACACAAGTTCCAAGAAATAGATGAAGCTTCGATCATCAATCCAACTAGTTGTGAATCAGATCCAGGAAAAAAGAGAAAATATGTACTCACTCTAGGCCCATAGAACTTCAACTCATCTGTAGGGTGAGAAGAGCCAAAAGAAAGAGATACATACAATAGTTGGCATGCACTCAAAATAAAAAGTGACTATAGGGAAAGTCATGTCGCTAGTTGGGCTTCCTGCTTAACCATGCCAAAGTTATACCTCTTGATAACTTTAACAAGGCACCACAAAAAGGAAAAGGTTGTCTGCTCTAGCTTCATGAGACAAGCAAAAATCTGTATGCTTCGAAATCATGAACAAAAATTGGATGGCACCATAGGAATGCAAGTTGTGTTATGCAAAGTGGCCGAATGAAAGTGCAACAAAAATAAATATGTAATGTGAAAAGTTTGTTCAAAGGAGTCGTGTTTAGTTTATGTAAGGTTAATCACTTAGGGAACATTGTGTTTAATGTCTCCAAGAGAGGAGCAATCAAAGGATAGTAAATTCACAACTTAGGGGATGTAGTGTGTCGCATCAACCACCAAGAGGAATGTAATATGCTAAGAAATATCATGCTTATGAAGGAAATCACACCTAATGTCATCCACAAAGTAATGCACATATCATATAAACGATAATGCTATGCTGGGAACAAAGAGTGCAAATGAATTATTGTATTGTATGCCCCCCTATTTTAAAGTAATTTCTACACATTGTTCATGGGGAATTGGCTTAAGGTAGAAGAAGAAAAATAATGCAAAAGAAAAAACAAGACATGAGAGCTAACTAGGAAAGCCCTATGCCAAGCCATATGTTTCAAAGTTATGTTGTGTCATGTCGAGAAAAATGAAAAAGAAAAGAAAGAAAAGGGAGTTTCCCCTGAGAAAAGAAAGCACACCAAAACATAGAAGGGATCTATGGATTTGGGGTTAGTATGTTCTTTGTTGCAATGTTTTTATGAAAGAGCGTGAAACTATCATCATTCATCGAATACATAGAATGAGAAGAATGGCACAAAGAGAGCTAAAACAAAAGAAAAAAAAAGATTCATTTTGGGTCAAGATGGAAGAGACATTGTGGTCTCGACGCCTTGCATCACCCCCATAAGGAAAAAACAAGTGAAGAAAAAAGAAAATGAAAAAGGATTTTGGGTCAAATTGAAGGAGACATTTCAATCTCAATACCTTGCATCATCCCCAAAAAGAAAAACACAAGAAAAAGAAAAAGGAAAAAGAAAAAAAGACCTTAGGGCATCTCTACGCTTTGTGTCATCCCCAAAGGAAA
>VDFB02365728.1:21212-41265 GCA_007258455.2 Sequoia sempervirens | reverse complement strand
ATATAATAATAATAAATATAACTATAATACTATTTTTAAAATGAATTTTATAATTTACATTATATAAAATATAATTTATTGTAATGATGCAATCTATATTATATCAACTATCAAATACAATAATAATATATAATAAATATATTATAATATTATTTTTAAAATGAATTTAGTAATTTACAATATAAATATAATGTATATCAATGATACAATTTGTATTATATACGCTTTAATGTGTACTTATAGACTAATTATATATTATATTATATTTATATATAGTAATTTTTATTATATATAATATATAATATATAATTTATGTTTTATAGTATAAATTAAATTACTATGATATCCTTTCTCAAAGTACATTTAAGATATTTAAATTAGAAAATACTATATTTTAAAACAATGGTTGTGTCTAAGTAAATATATAATTATTACTTAAATTTTCAATAAAAATAAATTAAAAAATCTTCCATCACATGAAGGTTTAAAATAATCTTAAATAACATCTATATAACATAATAACATAATAAGAATTAACTGTAGAATTATTGTTTATTTCCTTTCAATAATAAAATAAAATATATATAACATATTAGTTTAAAATTATATATGCAAATACATTAAATCTATTTGATAATAATACTCATTTTTAATTGATTGACTATTAAAAAATTCAATATATAAATTATTATGTAATATTAAATAGAATTTAAATGAAACATTATGAATAAAAAAATTATATAATAAATAAAGCTTATTTAGTGTATAAATTATTATAATCATATCTAATAAAATTTAAATAATAATTAATATCAATTATAAAGCTAAAAATAAAAACTAACTTATAAATTATGTTCTTAATCTCAATTAAACATCATACAATTTGATATACTAAAAAAACCAACCTAATTGTATATCAAATCTTATTAACATTCTTTATTAATTATAATTATCATATATTTTATATTATTATTTGTAAATTTCTATTTGTAAAATAAGACATTTAATTTATTTATTATAAAAAATCAATATAAAATTTATATTAATTATTGTTAACAATTTGATTAATTATATAATAATAATTAAATATTTGTACCATATTAAATTATTATTAAAAAAATAAAACAAAATTAATCTAATAAAATTCAGTCATATAATATAAAAATTATGTAATTCTAAATAATTTTTTTAATCCGTGATGCTTGTTACCTTTGGAGAGGCTTTCTTTTAATTATTTGGTGAAAATGCACTAAATTTCCTCCGTTGGAAAGGCTTAATACGCCAGAGAAACATGAAATACGCTTTTTAACTTCATAGCCGGTTTTAAAATTTTGCGAAAACCAATGGACGAACCATTGTAATTCCAATCGTCTTGGATCGATAGGGATGCTTTTACAGCCGTAGATCTATCATGTCAGCTTGCCTTTGTATGGCCTGCGTACTTTTTGCTTCGGCCAATCGAAAAATTGTTTTTCATTTCATATGTATGCAAATTGTGGAGGTATCCACAAGGCACGTGGAGAGAGATTTAATTATCTTTATTTTATAGTATTAAAGGTACTAGCTATTTACTAAAATAACAATAATGATATATTTTTACGTATTTATTTATTTAATTATTTTATCCTTTTTTTAAAATAATCTTTAACCCCTTTTCTTTATTTTAAAAAAAAGAGTATTTTTAATATCTTTATTAAAATATAATATTATTTATTAATAATTTGAATTTTATTTCTTTATTATAATAATAGTTAAATAAAAGAAAATACCAATTCCCATTGAGATTGGGCCCGTGAACATCTTAAAATAGCTACATATCATAGGAGTAGCATATTTTTATACTAAGTTGGCTCATCCCAATCTTGACCCAAGCTCTGATTATTTATCTAGATTTATATAAAGAATTTTATTTTTATTCTCATGCAATTATATATAAACACCATTCATAAAGTAACAAAATTAATTAATATAGGAACCCACTATTATAATCTTCCACACACAAGAAACATGACTAGACATGAGTTTGAGTGAGTGTGTGTATCAATTCCATCATGTAATGTTACCTTTCATCAGCTAGAACCTTTTCCTAGATGATACTCTCTCTCCAACCTGAGAGAATGTTAACGATTTTTGTTACACTTGCATAGTTACTTATCAACATATAGATTCCTATTTATACTTCTAAAATACTTAACATAATCAAAATGTCTACCTATTTGTCTTCATTTAAGCAATAAGTACAATAATCTAATGATTGAACTAGGCTAAGTAAATGGGATGTAACAAAATCCGATACTTAGCCTAACCTAGTTAATTCCCTTACTATCCCAAGACATAAACACATGGGGGCATTGCACTATCTTGAGTTCCCTTTGATACCATGAACTTCTAGAAACTACACAAAGATTCCATGTGGCAATGTCGACATTGGGTTTTATGCTTTCCAATTTATAAGAAAATATCAGTTTTTTATAGAAACATGATTGATGGGACATGTATTTAATAATGTAGATCAATTTGATATCAATTTCCAATATGGTCATTCACTTGGTGACATTTTGGCTCATGTCTTTTCTGGTTGCTAGCTACTTAAGGGATTTTTTTATTTATGACTAAGTGGTTGCATAGTACTTTATTGGCAAGTTGGCCTATACTAAAGTGGGAGTAAAGGAATTTCTAGTCATTTTGGTATCTCTATTAAACCTTAAAGATAATCTAGTAATAACTTTTGTTAGATGGTTGCATTGTACCTTTTTATCGAGTTATAATTTCTACTGGGTGGTTGCATTGTACTTATTTGGTGAGTTGGCATGCACTTAAATGGTAATAAAGTGCTTTGAAGCTACATCAATATCTCTTCTCATGGGAAATAAATGTGGAAATTAATTCCCCCCACCTGAAGCATGGGAAAATGTAGTAGCTTGCTCTATTTAAAATGGTAGGGCAACACCCTCGCTATTATTCTTTTCCCATAACTAGCTAGTATCAGGTTGAGAATGGATACCCCAATATTTCTCACATGTTCAAGGCACCAGATATACAATCTTACATACAAGTAGGCATACATACAATATGCATGCATTGATACATACAAGCATACATACATACATACATACATGACATAAAAGCATACATGTGCATACAAACATATAAATATATAAACATACATTCGTTATGCATTTAACATAAAGCAAGACATAATGCGAGAGTGTTATATGTGCTCATGTTATGTCTTGCTAGACATGTTCCCCACAAACAAACAAAAAATGTCAAAACTGACATATAACGTGAGCGCATTATAATGTGCTCGCATTATATCTTGTTTTGGGATTGGTATTTTCCTTGGAATACCAACCCAAAGGCTTGGAGGGCATTCCCAACGACTAGAGACGTGCACTTTTGCAATTTCTACAATATTTTACATAATCGGGTTCATGTTCACCGTCAGGATTGCACGTGGTTCAATATCAAACAAATCGAACATCTGGGTAATGTTAGGTTCTCTCTTAGCTATTCAACGATGTAATTTTTTGCACTTTTTGACAATGTTAAGCCGTTCATCCATAATTTCTTTTATTTGTATGTCTCTTTTTTGGCAAAAAATAGTGTTTGGTATTTTTTTCATTATAAATTAATCGTTCATTGAAATTTCAAATTGTCCAAAATTTGTAGGGGTAGCATGGCTCAAAATTTTGCATCAGTAAAAATAAAATATTCATTAAAATTTTCAAAAAATTGTATCAATTACATATTGTTAGCTAACTTTTGACTATAGTGATTTTAAAAATACTAAAAAAAAGTTCACCACTAGGGTCTCACAAGAGTTGCTATGTTATGTTTTTTCACAAAACAACACCAATTTATACATCCCTCATTTGAACCCTTTAATCTCAACCATTTTCAAAATAAATTAGTAGTTTAGAAAGTAGACTCAGATCACTTCAATCCTTCTTTTTGTTCCATTTCAAAATTTTGAGTGTAACTATCCTCAATTTCACGTCCAAGGTCAGTATTTCCTTATTTTAGAAAAAAGGTGGCCACTTAAGCCCCCTTTTTGGGAACCATCTTGGTGCACTTACCCTAAGAAGATAAAATTTTTGAGATTGAAAGCATATTGTAGCTTGAACCAGTGTGCTCCTCAATAATAGATGATAAAATTCTCTTACAATTTCTCCTCTATCAAATTCACACTGAAATATTTCTTTGCTGAATTGCTCCAAATTGTTTTTATAATCAAAAAATTCATTTTATGATGATAAAACATTGTAAAATCACCTCTTGAGCTATAAAATTTTCAAACGAGTACATTCAATGCAGGAAATGAACTTTGGTGAGTAGTAAATGCCATGGCTAGAGAATAAACTTATGGTCTTTCATGTGGCTACCAAATTTTTAGTTTTTGATTATTCAAATGAATTAGGTCCAAATGGGTTAGAGTTTCTTATAGGATACTTAAACTCACCCTTTTACCTACGTACACTTTAATTTTGTAAAAAATAATCACTTAGTTATTAAAATCATGTTCAGTTAAGTAAAATGTCAATTTCTTGCCAAAATGCATAAATGGCTTGCTACTAGTAACCTTGTGGAAATACACAAGTGAACCAACTAGATTTGGCTTTATTGACTAGTTTGGATGGGTTGGTCTAAGTGTTACATCATTGTAATGTGAATAGGTATTAGGTTGAGCATGTGACTGCTAATGTCATCTTTTGTACTTTTGCAAGCTTTTTGAAGTAAAGAGGAAAAATGTCAGTTAAAATGGTTCAATTCATTTGCAAGTAAATAGTTAGCAAGGTGATGATATGCTAATGTCATCATTGTACTTTATCTAGGAAATCCTAAGTTAACTTTTAATTTTAGTGCTTGTTAAATGAGCAAGTTTGGTAAGGCATTGAACTTCTGCAAAGATTTGAATTGATCTTATAAATCATAGTTTGGTTCACTTGGAGGTTAGAAACCCCCACTAAAAAAAAAGAAAAACTTTATAAATAATTTAGGTGTGGGAAATCATAAGTCAGTTCTAGAAAATTAATATTATGATGTATTCATTTCAGTAGCAACTAAAACCTTCACATCAATGTGTTTTGTGAGAAAATGCAACTAAATTCACCATATAGGATTTGATCATGCTACTTTCTTTGAGCTAGTAAGGACAATAAAACTCACAAGTGAATATCTTGCTCATTTTGACGAATTTTGAAAAGTTCAAAATGCAACTTTTATTATTTTTTGATGCTCTTTTCATTTGTGATAAAATGTTAACCATTGGAACACCAAATTTTGAGATTTAACAAAGATTTTGGATATTAGCTTAAATTGTAGGTAAGGAAAAACAAAGAAAAAGAAAAGGAGGTCCTTATTTTTCTTAAAGAAAAATGGAGTGTATTGCGAGCACACAACAAATAGCCGACAAAGACAAAGAATGACTAGGCAGAAATCATAGCCCAATCAAGTCACTTTAAAACCCTATTAGGCCCTACTCTTAAATTGCTCCGTGAGTATCAAAATTGCATGATCTTGGCAATGACCAATGTTAGGTTAAAAAAGATTCAAAAAGATCCAATTTATCATGCATAACAAACCAAGCCTCACTTTTGCTAGCTATCTAGTGCATAGGAAAGGCTTTGCATTTATAAGAGGCCCACTCAATCATATTAAAATCCTTGCACAAAACCTAAGTGGCCCACTCAATCATATTAAAATCCTTGCATTTATAAGAGGATAACATTGAATGATCAACCCATTTCCAAGGGGAAGATCCCTCTATGACATCATTGAGGAGCAAAAACATTAATAATGTTAAAGGAATGATCATTAGCATTGAGAAGAGCCCATAGAGCCTAGTTGTTGGGGTCATAACCATGATCAACCAAAAGCTAATGCCATGTAGGATAGAGAAATGTGACAACCAAAAGTTTCATAGTTGTTGTAGAGAAAATGGATGGA
Source organism: Sequoia sempervirens (assembly GCA_007258455.2). Lineage (NCBI taxonomy): Eukaryota > Viridiplantae > Streptophyta > Pinopsida > Cupressales > Cupressaceae > Sequoia > Sequoia sempervirens. The sequence continues at coordinate 35,316 of VDFB02365728.1, read as the reverse complement.
AGGAAAAATAACATGGTAAGTAGTAGAGAGAAAACAAATAAACACTTTAACCTCTTGAAAGAAAATAAATTCTAAATTTGGATACTAGAGTCTAGCATCATGATTAGAATATTTTTGTGGGAGGTTTGTGATATCTTGAACATTCTAGGAAATACAATTTATATAAATAAGTAGTGAGAGGCATCTCCTTGTTATCTAGCTCATTCAGTGAAGAATAATTATTTTGTAACAAGGCATCATTTGCCTCAAAAATTATAATTTGGAAACTTTGCGTTTGGATGCCATTTTCTAGCTCATATTCTTCTTCCTCCAGTTACCTAGGTGGACTATGAGACCTCCTATACCTAGCAGTTGAGGGAAGCATGATAGGCAAGTTATGATGATGAATGGCTATGATATAAATATGGCCAATAGTGGATATTTAGAAGCTTTCATCTCACTAGATGTCTCCCTTGGAAAGGGGACAAATGAATTTTTAGTGTCAAGAGGTTTTGAAACATTCTTCAAGGTTGAAGCCTTTGCATTAGAAGGTTGGGGGGTTATGCTTGGAGTTGCCATAATTCTTGGCTTTGTGATTGACCATTATAGACCATCCTTCCCCTTCTTAAGTAGGAGGTGGTGTCCCTAAATAGGGTTGATAAAAAGGCTTGGGTCACTGAGAAACCAAATGACAATCATGAATCTTGTGTTCAAAAGAATACCAACATTAACAAGTGTTTGGGAGATTAATACATTGAACTCACTAAGAATAGCAGGCATGACCAACCTAGATATTTGTTGTTTCTTTAAGATCCTTGGAAATATCTACCTCCACATAGACCCATCATTTGGGGCAAGCCAATTAGGTTCAATGCAAACTACAAAGCATACTAAAGGGCTATCTAGCTTAAGGAATACTAACATAACAAGGGTAAACAAGGGAATCCAATCTAGATAGGAGCTCAATAGGAGTGAATAAGCTAGGGGCCCTACCCTAAGGACAACCTAAAATGTGGTGGGCCTTGATGAAATGAAAAAAGAATAAACCCTTTAGTGAGGGTTTAACATGGCATCAAGTTATATCCATGTGGGATCTAGGCCCCGTCAACCAATTCTTTTAGCATACATTTAAGGAGAACTCTACCCACAAAATATGCAACTAGTGTGAAATTCTCTACCCATTTGTTTGTTGTATCAAATTCTCGAATGAGAAAAACAATATTACAAGGGACATGCCTCATAAAACACTTTGAGATCAAACTTGTGAAGACGTTTGAGAAAGAGCCATTGGATATCGCCATCAAATTTTCAACTCCAACAATAACTACTATGAAAAAAATGAAACTTTAAGACTAATGGACATAAAACACCCACATACTTTAATAATGTAAACCACTACAATAAAAATATACAAACACTTAAAAAAATCATGAAATAAGCACCTTATTCTTGCTCTAGTGAAAATCGTACGAATATACATTAGGTCATACGTTACATCTAGTGGACACTTCTGACTAATACATTTCAGCTAAAATTTATCCAACCAAAACACATGTTTGATTGGAAACGATTGAAGTCAATGAACTTAGAATATGTCGTAAGGGTGATGCAACATGCGTTGTCATCTTGCTTGAATATTTTGGGCACTTGTTTCTCGTAGCAGGTAGAGAGCAACAAATGGAATGAATGCTCATGATAGAGATTGGACATAGATATTTAAACATAGAGTGAATTTTCTGAGGACCACCATTCCAGAAGAGAACCTGAAAAGCAAAGGAAAGCGATAATCATGTAAAATGATTGTCACAAACAAAGGAATACTTCTCATCGATAAAGTTGCCTTTTATCTTCAAGTGATTCGACGCAATGGAAGAATGAATGCTAATCTAGTGAAAGCAAAATACACGTGCCATTCTTCATGCAAGGTGGTGAACTATGATGCATGAGACCATATCATTTGCAAAATTACTTCATTTTAAAAGGAGGTCGAATTAAAAGGGATAAACTTTTGACAAGCAATACAACAATGAAATTGTCAAAACCATTTATATGAACACGCACACTTTATGAAACAATTCTCATGGAGAGAGATCCTCCATGAAGAGCTCTACTAGCCATCTTCATTTGTTAAAATAATAAATATTATTTAAAAGGATCTTGCTATGGTAAGAGAAAATTACTCAAGGAGATTGAGCAACATTTGTCACTAATATCTCTCGTTAATGAGTCATTGTCATTATGTGGTGGGCTATACAATTATTTACAAAGTTAATATTTATAAAAAATATAGTATTAGAAAGATAGTTATGAGTTGGTAAAATTTGAGTGGTTTAGTTAGTAATGAATCCAATGGATAGGGGAATTGGTTCAAATTTAGAAACGTATTATTGGATCTTTTGCTAAAGTTTCCAAGTCAATGCATTTTATAGGTTTCAAAATTGATAGTATCTTCTCTTCCACAATGTTCCAATCTTCATCTTTAAAAAATAGTGTTGGAATCTCAATGACAAATTAGACATTAGACATTGACATAAGGAAATAATTTCTCGATCTTTTAATCAAGAGATTGTCAACTAAAACAAGTATTTGGTAGTCTAATATGAGCCAACTTTAGCAAAAAGTGAAGGACCCCATCTTGAATCTTTAGGGACTCTTTAGGGTCAATGATGTGGCCCACCTCATTACATACTCTCTTGTTAGAATGGATGAAGAGAAATATATCTAATCCATTTTATATAAAACAATATAACCATTAAATAATATATTTCAAGAAAACCAAAAAATGAACACAAGGACCAAAAACTCAACCAAAATGAGGACCCTGAGTTGAAGTTCCTCAAAGATCTTGAAATTAATGGTCCATTGAGATAACATTAAAAAAGGTGTTTCACATGAACTAACAATTAGAGCAACTAAGTGCATATTAACTCTTTGGAGAGTCTTTGAACAAAAAACACCTTTAGTAAGGTAATGAACTCATAAAAGCTTAGTATCGTAGGGTTCTAAAATATGCGTAACCAGTCAATAAGAGATTGCTTTAAAGAAATAAAACCAGCACATACATAAGTAAATTGTAATTTTCCTACCATTGACAAACATAATCTTTGACATCTATAGATAAGCAAATCAATATTTTTTCAAGATCTTTATCTTATTGCATATCTTGGGCACAAACTTTATCAGTCTTATAAACACCATGTCTTATTTTTTTAAAATAAAAGTTATAAACATTCGAAAAAGACAGCCATATTAATATCGTTAATCTACTCTAAATATGAGATTATTAATAAAATTGAGATAAGAAACACCAAACAATAAATTGTAAAGCCACTCCAAAATAACCCATCAAATTTGAGATATATCAATAACATAAATAGCTTGAAACATAACTAACTATTGACATGAATGACTCTTCCCTAACCTTTAATATTGGCAAACTTGGCATCTCCTTGTTCTTAATAGAGAAGTAAATTTGTATAAGGCTAACACTCTACTTTCATGTTTCTTTATTTCTTAATTCAATTAATAATTGTAATGAAGAATATTGTGAAGTTCATAATTATTTGTGTTGGCATGGTAAAGAAACATATATATGTATGATTATTACTTGTTATTCAAGCTAGTTTTCATGTTTTTATGTTTGTAATTTTATTATTTGAAAAAAATAGATTAATAAGCATATGAGAAACAAATCATATTTTATTTCTATGACTTTATTATAAAAAAATATTTCTATTTAGAAAATATAAGAAGATATTGAAGGAGATCCAACCTGTATGCAAACATTAAATTAATAATGAAAAAATCTATAATAATAAATCTAAAACAATAAATTTTAATAATATAATCTTATTGTTTCTCATAAATTTTGTAAATTTTAAAAAATATTAAAATTCAGCAAATATACCCAATCAATGAAATTTTAACATGAAAATCTTATCTTTTCTCATAGAATTTTATAATAGAAATAAAATAAAATAGAAAATCTTGAACCCATGGAAGTGTATGGAAGAAAAGGTGTGCAAAAATGCTTCCTATGCTAACCTTGAGAGGAGGGTTATGCAAATTTCAAATAAAATATTATAGAGATTTCAAGAAACACATAATACCATAAACATAATAACAATAAAGCCATAATTCAATGATTTACGTTTGGAAAACCCTTTCAGGAGAAAAAAACCCACACTCCAAAACCAACACAATGTATTATCAAATCTTGAAACAAATTACAACACACTTGCAATACAAGATCTTACAAGAGTCTTCACCTCAACTCAATCTAGAGGAATTTCAGCAGCATTACGACAGCATACAGACTTGCAAACTAACTCTCACACCACACAATGACAATTTCAAAGTACCAATATATAATATTACATTGCATATGAGAACCTTCTAGAGATAAAGCATTTCCTTTTAGAAATATCTAATAAAATCTCATAGCAAACTTATCTCTATCTCCATATAAAAGATACTTCTCAAAATAGCCACTTTTCACCTATCTCAAAATCTTTTTTTCTTGGCTTGCTTTATTTTTATTTCCATGTAAGATTGAGACACTTTCTTTTTGTTTTTTTTTTTAATCTTTTTGTTTTAAAGTGCTTTATTTCTAACATTCTCCCACTTGTCGAACACCTTGCATGATCCAATAGAAAATATGTAGTTAATTGTTGGGGGTCGAAAGGCCCATTAATTTAGAACACCATTTGAACGTCTCTATGCTCACAAGCTTTGTTAATGCATCTGCAACATTTGCCATAGTCTCTACCTTTTCTAGCTTCACCCTGCCATCATCGATCATATCTCTCATGAATTGATACTAAACATCAATGTGTTTGGTCCTAGCATGAAAAGCTAGGTCCTTCGCAAGGAAAATTGTACTCTGACTGTCACAATAAAGTGTAATGACACCTTGTTTCAATCCAATATCTAAACAAAAATTCCTCAGCCAAATGACTTCTTTATAGGCATGAGTAGCTATCTTGTACTCTGCCTCAATAGTGAACAAAGCGACCACAACCTATTGCTTGCTCATCCAACTGATTGCATCACCATTAAGAGTAAACACATATGCACTCTTTGATCTTCTACTATCGACATCACCAGCTCAATCTAAATCCACAAAACCATGAATACTCAACGCTGATCTCCTGTACCACAGACACATATAGAGTACTCTGTTGTACCCCACAAATATTTGAAGACCGTCTTAACTACATCCCAATGCACTCTTCCAGGATTAGACATAAAACGAGGAATAACTCCCACTATTTAGGCAATGTCTGGTCTTGTACACACCATAGCATACATTAAGCTTCCAACTACACTCTAGTAAGGCACTCTACTCATGTCTTCCATCTTTGATGAGGATGTAGGACATTGTGAAATAGAGAGCTTCGTTCCCAACGCAATAGGAACACACAGTGGTTTACAATATTGCCTGTTAAACCTTTGCAAAACAAAACAAACATACTTACTATGGCCAAACCATAGCTTTCTGTTCTCATGATCTCTTTTGATCACCATCCCAAGTATGTGTTTTGTTGCACCAAGATCTTTCATTTCAAATTTCGCAGAGAGCTGATATTTCAATTTTGCAATCAAACCTTTTCCTTTCCCAACAAACAACATGCCATCAATATATAAAGAAATTACTAGGAAATAATTACCATTAGAATTAAAATATACACAGCGATCAGATTTAACTGTACAAATCCCAAACTCAACACATATGTATCGAACTCCTAGTACCACATCCTAGGACTTTGTTTAAGGTCATATAGAGATTTCTTTAACTTACAAGCCAACTTACTTTTACCTTTTACCACATAGTGCTTTGGTTGAGTCATATAAATCTCTTCCTCCAAATCACCATGAAGGAATGTAGTTTTCACATCCATTTATTCCACCTCTAGATCATAAGCTGCTACAGTAGATAATCAAAACTGAATGGATGTCATTTTAGCAACAAGAGAAAAGATCTCACCGTAATCAATACCCTCAACCTGAGAGTATCCCTTTGCAACCAATTGTGCCTTATAATTTTCAAAATTTCCATCTAAACCAATCTTTCTCTTAAACACCCATTTACATCCAATAGGTTTTTGACCTTCAAGCAATGGTACAAGGTCGCATGTATCATTCCTTTTAAGATTTGACATCTCTTCATCCATGGCTATTTTCCAGGACTCTACATCATTCGTACCTAAAGCCTCTTGCATAGATCTTGTTTCATCAACGTTAGAACTCAAAGAAAATATACACTTCCAATCATCAGGTGAATACCCATACCTTTGAGGTGGTTTCCTTTGTCTTATAGACCTTTAAACAAGTTGAGGTGGAGGTTCTTCCACGTCTTCCATGAGCTCTCCTCAACTTCTTGTGTATTTTGGGGTCTCAATTCAACTACCTCAGTGTAGAAGGAAGTTTAACCACATCCTTTTTTTGTTCAATTTCTTTATGTTGTTCTAGCTGAAAATTAAAAGGAGAAGATTTAGTCTCTCTAAAAATAACACTTCTAGAATAAATTATGTTTTGTGCAACAACGTCCCAAAGCTTGTATCCTTTCACACTATAGTTGTAGCTGATGAAGATACATTTGATAGCCTTAGAATCCAATTTTGTTCTCTTCTCCTTAGGCACATGTGCATATGCCTCACAACCAAAAAATATCAGATGTCTAAGTGAAGGCCTTTTCCCTGACCATGCCTCCATTGGTGTTTTATCAACAAGTGTTGATGTGGGAGATATATTTATTAAATAACAAGTAGTGGAAACAGCGTCAGCCCAAAACTTTTGTTCTAGACTAGCTCCACTCAACATGCTCCTAGCCTTCTCCATCAATGTTTTGTTCATTCTTTCTACAACTCCATTCTGCCACAAAGAATACAAAGTTATCTTTTGTCTTTTAATCCCGCTATCTGTACATAATCTTTCAAAGTCTGTAGAACATTAGTCATCACCATTTTTAGTCCTCAAACATTTAATTTTCTTTCAAGTCTTAGTTTCTACCATAGCCTTGAACTCCTTAAAATGACTAAAAACTTCATATTTACTCTTTAAAAAATATACCCATGTTCTCCTACTAAAATCATCAATAAAAGTAACATAATAAATTGATTTACCAATAGAAGAAACATCAATAGGACCAAATGCATCAAAATGAATCAGATCCAAGATACATGAATACTCATGAGAAGATGAGTAAAACTAAACACAATTATGTTTTCCATAAATACAATGTTCACAAAAATCAAACTCTAGATTGCAATCATTCAACCCCTCAACGAGGTTCTTATTTTTTAGTGTTTTTAAGCCCTTCTCTCCAATGTGGTCAAGCCTTTGGTTACATAACATGGTCTTCTCTGCAAGAAAATTTTATTTGGTAGATAGAGTTCCCTTGGGTACCTAGAAGCCACATCCATCCGTAGAAGAGGAAACCATCTCTTTCTTCAGTGTAGTTTTTGGCTTAATCTTATCAAATGTGCTATTGCATTAAATTGTGCATGCATTGAGCTAGTACAATGTACCCAATCTGCTTCCTCTCGCTATCACCATAGCACCTCTCACCATTTTCACACTTGCTTTAGAAAACTATACATGCACACTTGCACATCTATTAGCTTGCTAACAAATAATAAATTTCTTGCTAGTCTTGGGATATGCAAGATACCTCAAATTATCTAACTCTACCATTAGAAGATTTTGCATGAATACTACCATGACCAAGAATATCAAGGAAAGAGTCATCACCCAAATACACCTTACCATCATCATAGTTTTCATACTTATTAAACCAGTTTTTGTTTGGAGTCATGTGGAAATATGCACCTGAGTCTATCAACCATAAATTATCGCCTACATGAGTGGCCAAGGCTGCAATTAAGGCATCTCCATCTTCCTTTTCAGACTCAGAAAGAAAATCTTGCTTCTTCTTCTTTTTCTTCTCTTCTTTACAGTCCTTTCAGAAGTGTCTGAGTTTGCCATAGTTCCAACACACTGCCTTGGACTTACCAGGAGATTTTGATCTCCCCTTGTTTTTGGACTTAGAACGGCCATGTTGCATCTCATCTTTGCCTCATCCTTTTTTTCTTCCTCAAACACTCAAAGCCTCTTTGGTGTTTAGAGAGACCTTCCTTCTCATCTCTTCGGAGAGTAGAGAACAAACAATGTCATCCATCTTCAAGATGATAGAATTTCTCCCAAGGGCCATGACTAGGCTGTCCCATGAGTCTGGAAATGAACAAATAAAAATTTTGCACCTTTCTTCTTCATCCATAGTAACCCCAACTGAGGTCAACTAAGTCACCAACATATTGAAAGTTTCCAAATGCTCAAAAATATGTCCACCTTCTTCCATTCTCAAGGAATACAACTTCTTCCTCAAGAAAATATTATTTACTAGAGATTTGGCTTGATATATTTCACCCAACTTCTTCCATAGCTTCTTTGAAGTGGGTTCTTCATTAACATTTATCAAAATTGAGTCTGCAAGACATAGTCTTATGAGACCTTTATCTTTTCTGTCCATTACATCATATTTTGTAGCCAAAGTTGGATTCGTAGGCCTCTAGACATTTTCATCCATTGCATCCCATAGATTCTAATCAATCAATAGATCTTCCATATTCGGCTTCTGTTGGAAAATATGCCTTAACTTGCTGGCTCAAACCTCTCTTAAAGACTTGGTGTTTTTTCCCTTTGTTGGCCTTCATTGTCAAACTATTTCCGAAATCTAGAACATTGAAACCTATGTCACTGGGTTCTGAAAGATCATAACTTGGTGACATTGATCTTTTCGTGGGATCACTGGATTTTTTAACCTTGGAACCTATGTTGTTGGGTTCATGAATTTCATAACCTCCCTCCATGTCAATCTCCTTGTTTTCACGGGTTTCAGTAATTTCTTAACCTCCGATTGAAGGTTCTGAAGTTCAGGTTTCTCCCAACTTGGCGATCCCTTTTGTTGGCGGTGAGACATATGTGGTTCAGTGAGAAATTTGGATCTTTTTACACTTTTTTTGCAAATATGACAAAAACTTGGCAGTTTAACACCAATGACCACTTAACCTATACAAACACCTATCAAATGACTTAAACACCTTAAAATGGTCTTGATAGACCTTATTGAATGACCCCTAAGCCTTCCTACAATATTTATTTACAAATAGGCCTCATGGAGACTTGAAAGCAAAAAGGTGCTCCTGCACCAATTACTATATTCTACTCATTGATCATATTTCCCTTACTCGGTTCCCTTAATGAACCATCTAATAATAACAAGACTCAAACTCATCTAGGAATCTCCACAATTCTAGGATTTTTCCAAAATTCTCAAAAGAAATACAACTTTAACATAGTAGACTATAATCCCTAGTGCTAAACACGAGGCTCTGATACCATATGTAACAACCACCCAATTAAACACTAATAAAGTATGGTTCAAATTAATGAATAACATGAAGATTATATATATCTAATCTAGGAGTCAAATATTAACTTAGAAAGAAAATGTTCCTTAACATATAAAATGATTCTCCATCTGCTACTATTAACATAGATCTATTTGAAATACTTGAAGTAAATTTTAAACTTAAATCATTTATATGCAAATGCAAATATCCACTCTACAAATTAGATTGATGACATATGCAAGAAATTTAATTATAGTAGCCATGCTCTCCCATAGAAAATTCAAAATTGTAAAGGATAATATATACAAATGTGTAAATGAATTAACACTTGTATCACAAACCATCCTCAGTTATCTTCTTCCATAATCTAATGCAAAGAGAGCATCATTGAGGTGATATCCACCCTACCACGAAGCCTTAGCTTCCCTGTGCTACTCCACTAGAGGAGCCTAACCCATCACAAAGGTTCTAGCAATATGTATCCAACATGCATGATGGAATCTATTTCACTATGTTAGTTGTTGCTAATAACATAACTATAGGCTCATGCATCACACATTAAATACATGTGAATATTATTGCACATATCATGGAGGATGGTGTAAATCCACCAAGGTAGCACTATTGCATGGAAATCAATGAAACTAAATGTTTAAAATCCATAATGTCCCAAGCATCTCATAATGATGCCTTGACATTATATGAGATGGGTAAAATAGTAACTAGAAGACTAAGTCTAGACACTAGCTTTAGTGAATAATGAAATATCAAGATAATGACATTAATCAAAGAGTATGCCAATAAGGCTACTTGATACCCCATAAGTTCCCTAAATCCACTCACTACTAGTGGTTTATGAACCAAAGGACTTATTTCCTCATGGATAATTGTTAAATCTATAACTCTTTCCTAGGCTCCAATGAAAGGATAATAAATAAATTCACACATTTCATACTATTATACTCTTAATTAATAATATTAGCCATTAAATTTGTATACATTCATTATATAAATCAATTCACAACTTCAATTTATAGATTGTAGTAGGAAGGTTAAATTTAAACCATGATAACTTTCACATATCTTGGAAAAAATTAAAGCTTCAAGATGTTTTGGAAAGGGGAAAGAATGAATATCACAACCCAGAATTTTTTTTTCAAGAATCCTAATCATGTAAGAGCAGTTTTGTCTACAATACAACTCACTGGCTACCTAAAATGACAGTTGATAAACAAACTAGCTTTAAACTATATCCATCTGTCTCTCTATATAATATATATAGTAGGGCAGCCATCACAATCACATATGATACTTGAAGTCTCCATTTGTGAAATCTTAATGTAGATCATACTCCATACCTTAAGAGCACATTTGGACCAATCATGCAACATACCATTTGCAAATTATTTTCATATATTAATAGAACTATGTTTTCAAGTGCCACTTTAGTTTTTATTAAAATGCAATCATCATAAATGAGTAAAAGTAGATATTAATTCAAAAATATGGTAACAAGTTACAACACTTTCTTGACTTAAAGAAAATTACCAATAGTATGGATAGGATGTTTTAGATAGTGTTTAAAAGATTCATTCAATCATTCCTTTATGCTGAAACAAAACCAGAACAAGACTTGTTGCACATTAAATGTGAGCCAACGAACTTGTCATAAGACCATAGATAAATCTATAGGAATGTTATAAATATTACAAGTATCAAAATCATCTAAATAAGGGTCTACACATGGAAATCTCATCATCTACAAGAATTCCATGATTTATGGAAATATTAGCAATTGTAGGAAAAGCCTTGAGCTATTAAAATCCTATTGGAAGGAAACTATCATTCGATTTTCCATCATTAGAGATGAAGGACATGTAGAATAATGACCTATTTTAGGTTTCCTTTGATGTATGATACATAGTGTGGCTTTGCTAAACTTTGTAATATTAAAATTCCTTTGTATTGTTTGGATTTGTTTCGAGGTAATTGATATCAATAGTCATGCACTTCAACTCACATTAAGTATATACATTTTTTCCCTGGCTTCTATTAATATGGAAAGATCCTCATACCTATAGGCTAAGGCAAGCCACCAAAATGAATTTAAAATAAGATCATGCAAGAACTTAATTATTCAACATTGAGAGTTAGACCCCTTAACTTGGCCATGAATAAGATATATATATTTATGTGACCATCATGAAATAAAAAGTGCAGTGGTATTTATTCCTTACTTTGTCATTCCCCTTATTAATTTGCAATATGAAATTAAAATATGAGCATGAACTCTACTCTCTATAATTTATCAAGAAATTTGTACCTAACTATTTTATTTATGAATTTGGGAACTGTCCCTTCAAATGCTAAAGGAAGTAGCATCATTCCTTGCAAAATTTTTTCCACTAACAGTAAAATCATGATTACTCAATTGTTAGTCACACATAATTTCACAAAAGGATTAGGGAAGCATTTTCAAGCACTGACTTGTAATGAGGCATTGTTAAATACAATGGGTCACAACAATCCTGTAATTGTAAGGAACTGGAAGGTAATATTTCCTAAGCACTGAATTCAAAAATGGATTTATGATAATTTTCAATGTGCTATGTTGAAATAATAATAATTGTTGGAATAAGGCTATCATGTCTGATAATTTACAAACCACAACAATATATGGAACATTGATAGACAATTGTTTAAAATTAAATTTAAATCATTCTTGAAAATAAATCAATTATGTTTCCTAATATAGTAAATCTTGAACACACCTAAGTTTAATCATGACAATTTATGTTGTAGCTTCAATCTACATCAGATATGGCATTTATATGGCTTACCTTTAGACTGGAAGAGGTCATATTGACTGGTCCACCATTATATTCCTCTAAATGGTTCCCTTCTTAGCACTTTTATAGCAATGCTTTCTTCAATCTATGTATTCTATGCCAACCCTTTCTTCTTGAAGGTTTCTCTCTTGGAAAAAATAGTATTTTCCCCTTTAGACTATTTTCTTCTCTCTCTCTTTTTAATCCCCCCTCCAACTAGCACATATAGAGCCATATTTCAAACCCTTCGCCAATTTCGACCATAGCACATATGTATGCAAATTGTGGAGGTATCCACAAGGCACGTGGAGAGAGATTTAATTATCTTTATTTTATAGTATTAAAGGTACTAGCTATTTACTAAAATAACAATAATGATATATTTTTATGTATTTATTTATTTAATTATTTTATCCTTTTTTTAAAATAATCTTTAACCCCTTTTCTTTATTTTAAAAAAAAGAGTATTTTTAATATCTTTATTAAAATATAATATTATTTATTAATAATTTGAATTTTATTTCTTTATTATAATAATAGTTAAATAAAAGAAAATACCAATTCCCATTGAGATTGGGCCCGTGAACATCTTAAAATAGCTACATATCATAGGAGTAGCATATTTTTATACTAAGTTGGCTCATCCCAATCTTGACCCAAGCTCTGATTATTTATCTAGATTTATATAAAGAATTTTATTTTTATTCTCATGCAATTATATATAAACACCATTCATAAAGTAACAAAATTAATTAATATAGGAACCCACTATTATAATCTTCCACACACAAGAAACATGACTAGACATGAGTTTGAGTGAGTGTGTGTATCAATTCCATCATGTAATGTTACCTTTCATCAGCTAGAACCTTTTCCTAGATGATACTCTCTCTCCAACCTGAGAGAATGTTAACGATTTTTGTTACACTTGCATAGTTACTTATCAACATATAGATTCCTATTTATACTTCTAAAATACTTAACATAATCAAAATGTCTACCTATTTGTCTTCATTTAAGCAATAAGTACAATAATCTAATGATTGAACTAGGCTAAGTAAATGGGATGTAACAAAATCCGATACTTAGCCTAACCTAGTTAATTCCCTTACTATCCCAAGACATAAACACATGGGGGCATTGCACTATCTTGAGTTCCCTTTGATACCATGAACTTCTAGAAACTACACAAAGATTCCATGTGGCAATGTCGACATTGGGTTTTATGCTTTCCAATTTATAAGAAAATATCAGTTTTTTATAGAAACATGATTGATGGGACATGTATTTAATAATGTAGATCAATTTGATATCAATTTCCAATATGGTCATTCACTTGGTGACATTTTGGCTCATGTCTTTTCTGGTTGCTAGCTACTTAAGGGATTTTTTTATTTATGACTAAGTGGTTGCATAGTACTTTATTGGCAAGTTGGCCTATACTAAAGTGGGAGTAAAGGAATTTCTAGTCATTTTGGTATCTCTATTAAACCTTAAAGATAATCTAGTAATAACTTTTGTTAGATGGTTGCATTGTACCTTTTTATCGAGTTATAATTTCTACTGGGTGGTTGCATTGTACTTATTTGGTGAGTTGGCATGCACTTAAATGGTAATAAAGTGCTTTGAAGCTACATCAATATCTCTTCTCATGGGAAATAAATGTGGAAATTAATTCCCCCCACCTGAAGCATGGGAAAATGTAGTAGCTTGCTCTATTTAAAATGGTAGGGCAACACCCTCGCTATTATTCTTTTCCCATAACTAGCTAGTATCAGGTTGAGAATGGATACCCCAATATTTCTCACATGTTCAAGGCACCAGATAGCTTTCGTTGGTGCTATCACAAACCAACATTTGAAGGTGATTATGAAACACCCCACA
>VDFB02365728.1:0-18911 GCA_007258455.2 Sequoia sempervirens | reverse complement strand
TGACCCGAGTGTCATCCATCATACTAGCCTAGTCACAATGCCATCTAGGGGAGTCTTTGGGTGGTGGCCTTCAAACCCATATGTGTCAATCTTGTGGGGCGACTTGTTCATATGACCCCACCAACACTCAGGAGGCTGCTATGCAGGATCCGTCTGTAGCTATGGAGATGGAGAGGGTAGCTGACATTTTGCATGAGGCGTATGGCATTGATAGTTAGGTAAAATTTAGCATGTTCATTGAATTTAATTTATTATATTTCAATTTTGAAATGCAAGATTAACTAATTTAGTTTTATGATTTTAATAAAATTGCAGGGTCACAGTGTTGAGACTGGATACACCGGCCCTCCACCTACTTCTTTCTATAATACACCTATCGGTGGGGTATGTAATTAGTAAACAATTATAAATTTATTACATGTTAATAGCATTGTATTACGAATGGTATTTTAATATGTGATTTTGGATGTTGAACAGGATAATATTGGAGGTTTCGAGGGAACACCTCCCAGTGCCAGTGGATTTACTCAAACCTACATGTAGGTAATAGAATAAAGATTTTAACTAATGAATTGTACTTAATAGATTTGTGTAGTTTATATTCACATCGTTGATTACGTTGCATTGCACGTCATTCAAACTCAAAGCATTACTTCACATTCCATAACTAATAGCTAGATGTTGATAGATATAACATAGTTGTTTAGAAATTCAGCATAAGCATTGATGCAATTACTTCACATAGCATAAGTAATAAGCCTAGGAGTAGCTTCCAACTGTATTTTCTTGTCATGGAATTCCATGAGACCACTTTTTACTGCTTGGCATCTTTTCAAATAGTTCACTGCCTTGTATATGATATGGATGCTTGGAAGGAATATATGAAAGAATAATAGTAAGTAATAGCATAGACAAGGCAATGAGTTTTTTGAAAAAATGCCTCAAAGAAATGCAATCTCATGGTGATGTCCATCACCATGAGAGCCAATTTATTTGAGGAATTTTTTCAAATAGCTCACTGCCTTTTCTATGCTACCACATTTTCCATACATGTCTACCAAAGCATTTTATCAAACAATTCATTTCCTCACTGCTATGGCTAAAAGCTTAAAAAAGGTGTTTTCCAACAAACTAATGCAATGCAAGGCAGTCAAATAAATTAACTTCATCATTCAAAAGGATTCAATCCACTTTGTAACTCAAAAACTCAATTCTTTCTTTGTTTTCAAACTTCTACCTAGTCTTCCTACTAGGTCAGCCAACCCACTTTTCCTATCAAAACTTTCAATTTTCTCAAACAACCTTGTCAACAAATCCCCAAATTAGGTACCCATCATGGCCTACTTTCATATATCAAAAACTCAATACCAACTCCTTTGGATCAGTGATATTTTATATGTTTTCTCCTTCAATCTCTCCAACAATAACTTACATCAATGGATCATATCATTTTTAAACATTTCCCAACCTTTCCAACTTCCTACAACAACTCAATAACCTCTACAACTACTTTTAACCTAGGCATTCCATGCCTTTACACCATTTTTGCATTTTTACAACATTTGAAATTGACAACTTTGTCAATATTTTGCAATTTTGCACTTTATACCTAAATTAACTAAGACTATTACAACCTCCAAAATGGCTATTTAAGCCTTATTACATCATCAAAACACCTTAACCAATTCAAAATCCTAAATTTTCCTCATGGAGGCATGTGCTTGCAAAGGTGCACCTGCACAACAAACTATGGATGCTTGGAAAAAATCTATCAAAGCATAATAGTAAGCAATAGCATAGACAAGGGAGTTAGTAGTTTGAAAAAATGCCTCAAAGAAATGTGGTCTCATGGTGATGGAATTCCATTCCATCACCATGAGACCACATTTATTCAAGACATTTCTTCAAACAACTCACCACCTTTTCTACGATACCACATTTTCCATACATTTGTACCAAAGCATTTTATCAAACTACTCACTTCCTTGTAGCTATGGCTAAAAGCCTAAAATAGGTGCTTTCCAACAAACTATGGATGCTTGGAAAAATATCTATCAAAGCATAATAGTAAACAATAATACCATAGAGAAGGCAATGAACTTTTTGAAAAAATGCCTGAAAGAAATATGGTCTTATGGTGATGGAATGCCATGACGTGCATTTTTTTGTAATGGCATTCCATCACCATGAGACCCCATTTCTTTGAGGAATTTTTTCAAATAGTTCACTACCTTCTCTATGCCACCACAGTTATTGTACATGTCTACGAAAGCATTTGATCAAATGGTTCACCGGCTTGTTGCTATGGGTAAAAGACTAAAAACATGTCCTTTCAAACAAGATATGGATAGGGAAAATAGTAAGCATGATAATCATAAATATATACTTTAATAAGTACTCCAAATTTTGTTCATTATCTCATACATTATAAGTCATGACATGGATCGCTATTGTAGTTTTTGTGATTGAATATTTTTTGTTTTATTTTCAGATGTTGCAAGCCGAAACACCTCTGAATGTGATGAGGGGAATGGAGATTGGTGTTTCATTTGCTATACAATCCTCTATGGCTCTAATAGGGGAGGTATGAGGCAAATTAGTAAATTTCAATTTACATTTGTTGTTATAGATGTTAGTTAGTGAAAAATAAACCATTATTGATTCATGGTTTAATTTCTATTTGGATGGTTTATACAGGGCTTGAACATGCCTGAGCATGGGCGTGTGAATATTTCCCTCATGGAGAGAGATCATGAGATGGCGGTAAGTGATTATTTTGTTAAATATATCATTTTTTATAATGTAATTTCTATATATTCATGTCTTTACTTCTTATTGTAACAGTTAAAACTTCACCATGAACTAAACACTAGGAGGAGTGGCAGGAGCACTCCTTGAGTGCAACACAAATGAGTGACAGACCTATCACCATCCAATTGACAAGCAAAGGGAAAGAATTTATTTCCAGAGCATGCAGAGTAATTACTTTTGATTCCAGAGCCCTTTGTTGTATGCCTATATGGCAGTTTTGTACATATTTTGTATTGGATATATTTGACATTGTATGCCTATATGGCATTCTCATAAGCCTATATGGCTATTTTGTACATATATTTCATACTTATATCGACATATATTGATGTATGCCTACATGGCTATTTGGTTAATACAAATATTTTTTATCAATGGTTTCCATATTTGCATTCTAAATTGATGGTTCAATAGATATGAGTTACGTGTATTCAAGTGTATACTTTACAACTTATGTGTATACTCTGTGACTTACATGTGTTCCAATGTATACTTTGCGACTTATGCATTTTCATGTGTATACCTTGTATTCGTGCATATACTTTGTATTAATTTGTGTATACTATGTATTTGTGTGTATACTTTAAGGCTTACGTGTTTTGAGTACTTTTTCTTCCCTTATTCACATGTACATGCTTGACTTATTCACGTGTATACTTATTAATTGGTTAGCCCTAGCATTGATCATTGTTGTCCTTCATGGTTTGTCTTGAATATTAATTGATTGATGCTCAACAACTTTATCTAAAAGAAAAAAACACGTTTTCAATTGGTATTCCATGAAATGATTCATAAAAAGATTCCAATATGTTCTTGATGCATCACCATATAAACACGTCGAAGGATTTATATTTCAAATTTTTGCAATATTATTTCTTGTATGCGAAATGGGCTTAGGAGAAAGCAAGTTATAATTTATAATACAAATAAGAAACAGACTAAATGTTGTCCTAGACCCCCAAATAGGTCTATTTAACAAATAAAAATGCTCTCAATCACTCTTCCAATTGCAAAACACCACTGGGAAGCATTTACCAGTCTACAAATCCATAAAATCCACAATTTTTAGGGCATGATTGGCCCTCTAAACCCTCACTTTTCTCAAATTTCACTAGGGTATATTGAAAACCCCATATCTAGGTGTCATACAACCTCAAAACCTCTTCCAACACTCTTCATTCTACCTGCACAAACTTAATTGACCACCAAATTATGTTGCCCCTTGACTTTACCCACTTTTACTCCCTCAAACCTCTCTTTTTCATTCAAAACCCCTCTATTCCCAATTAGGGCATCATGCCATAACATAATTTTGACCTCCCTTATCCTTGTAGACCATTTGAACACATCAAACTCCACAATCTCACCCTATTTCTAACCTATTCTAACTTATTCTCAAGAAATTTCTTCTTTTCACCTTGTCTATCGTTGCTTTTAAGGCCTAAATTCTAAATTTTGAATAGGGGCAGCATTAGTTATCTCTTGCAATTCCTTTACCAATGCTATTTTCTTATTTGTACTTACATAATTGACTAAAATGACCCCACACTAACTCAAAACTAAAAGCAAGATTACAAAATGGTCTATCATGGCCTTATTTGACATTATAATGACTAAAACCATTGAATTAGACCTTCTTCATCTAATGGAGGAACAAGGTGCTATTCAACAATGATCATATGTTTTTTGTGTGGAATACTTAGACTTCTCAACCGTCATGTGTATGTTTCTCTTTTCCATTTTTGTGCATGTCATCATAAGGGATCAAGCCAGTTGAACGTAGCTTGGATCAATTATGCATGTTTGGGTGTGAAAGAGGACCATTCCTAGCGTAAACCTACCTATCAGGACATGTTGGAGCAGTTAGTTTGGTCACACGAATTGCAAAAAAAAAATTGCACCACTTTGCAACTTTAGATTGCTTCCATTTGACACTTTTTCCATCAAGTGAAAACTGGACACCACAAGAAAATGACTCTGAGATAACAAAAACAAAGAGAGGTTATTGTAGAGGGGCCCAACACAATCCTGTTGGCTCATGCGGAGAGTTCGTAAGCGTCATGGTTTCTGAGTAATAGCCTGTCAAAGTTTGTTTCCCTTTCGCACTTTGGACCCTTAAGGGATCAATCCAGTTAAACATAGCTCAGAGCGATTCCTCGTGTTTGGGTGTGAAAGATGACCATTCCTAGCGTAAAAATACCTATTCAAATGCATTGGAATAGTTTGTTTGGTCACATGAGTTGCAGAATGAAAGTTGCATCACTTTGCAACTTTGCACTACTTGCATTTGACACTTTTTCCATCAAGTAAAATCTACTGCCACGGGAAAACCTCTATGAGATAGCCAAAACTAAGAAATATTTTTGTAGAGGGGCCTAATGCAATCCTGAACGATTAGACGATAAGTTTCTAAGCATCAAGGTATCCGAGTAACAACATGATGAAGTTTGTAGCCATTTTGCAGTTTGGACTATTAAGGGATTGATCTGATTGAACATAGCTCAAAGCGATTCCACACGTTTGGATGTGAAAGGGGACCTTTCCTAGGGTAAAAATACCTATTCGGACACATTGGAATAGTCTATTTGGTCACACGAGTTGCAGAATGAAAGTTGCACCACTTTGCAACTTTTCACTGCTTGCATTTGACACTTTTTCCATCAAGTGAAAATCTGCCACCATGGGAAAACCACTCCGAGATAGCCAAAAATGAGAAAGGTTTTTGTAGAGGGGTCCATCGCAATATTTTAGGATTAGAAGAGAAGTTTCTAAGAGTCATTGTATCCGAGTAACAGGATGTTGAATTTAGCAACCATTTTGCACTTTGGACCCTTAAGAGATCGATTCAGTTGAACATAGCTTGGAGCTATTCTGCGTGTTTGGGTGAAAAAGAGGACCATTCCTAGCGTAAAAATACCTATTTGAATGCGTTGGAAAAATACATTTGGTCACATGAGTTGCAAAACAAAATTTGAACCACTTTGCACTGCTTGCATTCAACTCTTTTTCCATCAAGTGAAAATCCGCTGCTACAGGAAAACCACTTTGAGATAGCCAAAACTGAGAGAGGTTTTTGTAGAGGTTCCTAACACAATCTTGTAGGATAAAATGAGAAGTTTCTAAGCATCATGGTATCTGAGTAACAACATGCTAAAGTTTGTAGCCATTTTGCACTATGGACTCTAAAGGGATCGATTTGGTTGAACATAGCTCAGAGTGATTCCGCGTGTTTGAGTGTGAAAGAGGACCATGCCTAGTGTAAACATACCTATTCAGATGAGTTGGAAGAGTCTATTTTGTCACACGAGTTGCAGAACGAAAGTTGCACCACTTTGCAACTTTGCACTACTTGCATTTGACACTTTTTCCATCAAGTGAAAATCTGCCACCACAAGAAAACTGCTCTGAGATAGCCAAAACCAAGAGAGGTTTGTATAGAAGGGCCTAACGCAATCATATAGGATCAAACAAGCAGTTTCTAAGCATCACGGTATCTGAGTAACAACATGTTGAAGTTTGTGATTTGAAGGATCTTCATCAAAATTTGAAGTTTCTCATTTGTCTCCAAAATTGGCATCGCTAGGAAGAGCTCAGAATCTTGACTCCAACGCAACTCGAATGGAGTCAAACGGAGCTACAGAGCTCAAGTTATGCTTGGTCAAACCTTGGTCAACTCAAGGCTCAGGTCAAAGAAAAAAAGGGTCAAAATTTGACATTGCCAAAAGTGGTCAAAGTTGGTGTCATTGTGAAGTGCTTGTTGAGAGCTTTCTGATGATGTTCGTTTCACATGAATTGGAGTTTGTTTGCACAAGTTAGCACAAGTCAAAGTTCACATAGAGGGTTGAATTTTGATTGTACGGATGCTAACGTCAGCATGTTGACTTGTCAGTCTGTATGGTATAGATAGTGACATGGACCACTCAGACACTGACACATAGCATCTACATTAGCTTGTACGGACCAACCATCAGTGGACACATGGCATCTATGTGGCAGCTGACTATGATGAAGTGACAAATCAGGCTTCACCACGTGGCATCTCCTCAGCATGCCATGTGGCACTCTGACTTCTCTTGTAGTGGACACGTGGCATCCCTCATGGCAGGCATGTGGTATGCTTGTCTCGTCCCTCCACCGGCTCGACAGTTGGGTTGTTTGATAAAAATAGTATGTGGGGGATTCAATCCCCCCACCTTTCATCTCTAAATTATTTGCTTTGTCATTACGCCAAACTACCCATGCTTTACTATATATTGTGGCAAGTTTCTTTTGATGAGTAAATCGTTTGGATTTAGTTGAAAAAGGTCAGTGGGGGGGTTGAACCCATGACCCCCGACCGGTTAAAAAGAGTAGTGGTCATTGAACCACCGAACAACTTCAAGTCTATAGTAGGCATCGGTTGGTTTTGGTGAAGTATTGAAACCAAATGCCCCATAATTTAAACAATTCCTTCCAAATGCAAAATAATCCAATCTCTTAAATCCTTTTAAGGATTAAAAATAAAAACCTTCTGTAACAATAAAAGTCCAAAATGAAAAAATTGAAGGGCTTAAATAATTTGAAGGGGATTAATTATGATTTTTATATGTAAATAAGGGGGATTTTTCAAATATTTTACTATGTAAAGGGGATATTGGGATATTATGTAAATAAAATGGTTAGTAACCAATTTGAGTAAATTTTTTGTATAAAAAGAGGTGAAATTAGGAGAGGGAGGCATTCAAAAATCAAGCAGTTGATGATGTTGAGAGAGCTACATTGAAGACTTGAAGCCATTCTTGTAAATCAAAGGAACGTTATGCCGCTGAAGTGTTGGAAGGGAATGGTTCTGCTTTGCAAGTGTAATCTTATTCTCGGAGCATAATAGGATTGATCACTCTATTGGAGAGGGACCCAGAGACGTAGTCCAATCGAATGAACTCCATTATCAATTGTGTTTTTTCTTCTGTCTCTTCTCTCTTTCATTTTGTTATCAAATTGTTATGTTGTTTAAGTATTTATGTTATGTTAATTTCATTTGTAAGCTTTAAGCAATCATTTTAATTCGTAAAGCATTCATTATCAATTTTCATAGATCCTAAAAACTGATCAAGTTTGGTATTAGAGATTTGTGTGACTAGTATTGTAGAATTGGATGCTAACACGTTCCAAGAAATAGCGAGGTGAAGGCGAACTTGAAGAATACAATCCTGAGATTGGAAAATGAAGGACTTTGCCAAAGATGGATGAAACTGAAGTTGGAAAAAGTATTGATCATGAGGTTGATGATAAGTCTTTTTAGCAAGCCTTTCTTGACATGAAGGCAATGGTGGAAGAGCTTTATGTAGACAAGAAGAAGCGTGAAAAGGGAGGTTCATTGAAGTGAGAAAAGAAGGAAGATCGAAAGGAAAAAGAAGAAAAAGCTCCATCTCCTCCATCTTCCCCTTCTTCTTCTTATTCTTCTACTACTATTAATACTTTCAAAAGCAAGTCTAAGCCTATTATTAAATTGGATGTAAAATTTGAATTTCGTAAGTATTGTGATGAGTTAAATGCCAAAAAGTTATATGATTGGATCCAGTAGGTAGAAGTGTATTGTAGGATTCAAGGCCTAAAAAAATATGCTTTTATGATCTAGTTAGCCACTCTTTGGTTGGGAGGTACAACTCTCACCTAGTGGGAGAGTAGGACTCGAGAGGAAATTGCTCGCCATGGTAAGGTCAATATGACTTGGATGGAATTTGTTGCTGCCCTTAAAACATAGTTTTATCCTTTAGGTTATATGCAACAATTAACAATGAATTGGAAAACCTTTAGGCAAGGTAAGTGTCAATTTTTCCAAGATAACATCCATGAGTTTAGAAAACGGGCTATTTCTTTAAATGTTCCATTATATACTCAGGATACACTACTTAAGTACATAGGTGGTTTGCATTCTTACCTAAGACATACTATTCTAATGTTGAGTCCTAGTAATCTAGACAAAGTGTCAGTCCAACCTAATCATTTAGAGTCAAGGGGTAAGAACACTTTCAATGATAATTTCTCAAAGAAACCATCTAAGTCTGAGGGGAAGTCTAAGGGTAAAGACAAAGACAAAGATAAAGGAAAAGGGAAGAAGACAACTATAGTTAAGGAGGGTGATAAACCCACATGCTCCCATTGCAAGAAAGAGGGGCATGATGATTCAAAATGTTGGAAGTTGCATCTCGAATTAAGGCCAAAAAGATATGGAGGCAATAAAGGTAAGCAAAAGACTACTACAATGATTCAGCAAGATCTTGGATCTAACTCTGGAGATGAAACTTATATTTTTGCTATTGGGGTCCAAGGTAAAGGAAAAGGTATAATTCTCTTTTCTTATGCAAATGTTTCTAATGCAAGTACAAGTAAAGTATCTACTCCTCCTAAAGATGATAAACAACAAAATGAATTGTTTCATACTCAAGCTGTAACTAAGCAAACTAAGATTGACACACTGTTTGATATGGGTTCTCAAGTTAACTTAATACCTAAAGAGGTGGTAAAGAAACTTAATCTAGCTACAACACCTCATCCAAAGCCATATCCACTTGGATGGGTTTGCAATGATGCTCAACTACAAGTAACAAAACAATGTAAATTGAAATTTTCTATCACTACAAGGTAGAGGTAGATGTTGTTCCTTTGGATATTTGTGGGCTTCTGTTAGGGAGTCCTTATCTGTATGATAGAAAATAAATCTTTTATAGGGGGGAGAATAAGTATCATCTCTTTAAGGATGGGATATAATACATTGTACGTGCACACAAAGTTAAGACTAATCTTGCACTAGTTAATTCTAGTCAGATGAAGAGGTTGGTCAATTCTAGTAATAACTTTGTATTAATGCTTGTAAAACCTCAAGAGGATGAAAAAGTTGAAGCATTTAAGGGGTGTGATCCAGAGCGTAAAGATGAGATGGTCAAAATAGTTTCTACTTATAATGACTTATTTCAGGAGCCAAAGGGATTGCCACCTAAGAGAGAGATACAACATGAAATCTAGTTGCAGCAAGATGTGCCTCTTCCAAACATCGACATGTACCATTTATCCATTTTGTAGAATGAGGAAATCAAAAAGCAAGTTTAGGAGTTGGTGGAAAATGGAGTCATCTATCCTAGTACATTTCCTTGTGGTTCTCCAATTGTGTTGGTTCCAAAGAAGGATGGGTCTTGGAGCATGTGCATCGACTATTGAGCCCTGAACAAGATAATGGTAAAGAACATGTATCCACTTCCCCAAATTGATGATTTACTTGATCAGTTAAAACATGCAGTTTATTTCACTAAGTTAGACTTGTGTAGCTGATATCATTAGATAAGAATTGTAGAAGATGACATTTAGAAAATTTTATTTAAGACAAAATAGGGACTATTCGAGTGGTTGGTCATTCCCTTCAGGCTTTGCAATGCACCATCTACATTTATGAGAGTCATGAATGATGTCTTTCATCCTTTTATTGATGATTTTGTCATAGTCTATTTGGATGATATTCTTGTATTCAGTCGAACTTGGGAAGATCATGTATTTCATGTAAAGAAAGTTTTTGTTGTATTAAGAAAAGAAAAACTCTTTGCAAAGATGTCTAAATGTGAATTTGCAAAGATATCTCTAGTGTACTTAGGCTATGTCGTAGGTGGTGGTCAATTGAAAGTAGACCCTGTGAAGGTCAAAGTCATTGTAAAGTGGCCTAATCCAAGTACAATCACAGAAGTCAAAAGTTTATTAGGTGTAGTCTAGTACTAGAGAAATTTCATTGCAAACTTCTCCTATATTGCATCACCATTGCACACATTGACTAGTACAAAGGAAACTTTTCAATGTGGAGGTCCACAATAGAAGGCCTTCAACACTTTGAAGGAAAATTTGAGCACAAGACCAGTTTTAGCTTTACCATATTTACACCAATCGTTTGAGATTGAGACAGATGCAAGTGGATTTTCCATGGGAGCAGTGCTAATGCAAGGAGGTAAACCAATCTACTATCACTCTGAAACCTTTTCAGGTGTAGTTATTAACTATCTTACTTATGATAAGGAACTTTATGCATTAGTTTAGAGTATTAAAAAATGGAAACACTACTTAATGGGGAAAGAAACTGTAATCCAAACTAATCGCCAACCACTTCAGTATTTGTATTCACAGTTTAAACTGCAATAAAGTAGGCACTTTAGGTGGATGGGTTTTCTTGAATAGTTTCATTTGGTAATTAAGTACAAGAAAGGCGCCCATAACAAAGTAGTAGATAAACTATTGTATCACTTGGGCTTGAGTTATGCATTCTAAAATATGAACAAGCATAGGTAATCAAAGAAGCACACACCTCATTGATTGCAGGACATTTTGGGGTAAGCAAAACAATTGCTCAAATATGAAAATATTGTTATTATTCTCGTATGCAAGAAATTGTAACTAAGTATATTAGAGGTTGTGTCATGTGTGCAACAAGTAAAACTAGTAATAGGAAATTGGGGTTGTACACACCTCTACCTGTACCATCACGTCCATGGGAAATTACGTCAATGGACTTTGTCAGGGGGTTACCTATATCTAGGAAGGGACATGATTATCTGTATGTAGTAGTTGATTGGTTCAACAAAATGTGTATTCTAATGCCTTGTAAGAAATAGGTCACTATTGAACTCATAGCTCAGATGTACTTCCAATTTTTATGGGTTCACTTTGGGTTACCTACTTCTATTGTATCATATTGAGATTCTCAATTCCTAGGGGAATTTTGGTCAGCTTTGTGGGGACTCATGGACAACAAACTGAAGAAGAGTACAACCTTCCATCCACAAACCGACAGTCAGAAAGAGGTAGTAAATAGGACAGTTGTGTATTTGCTCAGAGGTTACTACAACAAACATCCCAAGTTGTGGGATGAGTATTCGTTATGTGCAACATGCTTACAACCATGAGGCACACTCTTCTACAAAGAGGTCTCCTTTTGAGACTTGCTTCGGTTATGTTCCCAAAACACCAATGGATTTTCCTTTTGGGAAAGATGATGTTGGAAGGCTTTAAAGTTCATCTAGAAAGTCCAAGAAATTCATCCGGCAGTGGAAGCATAGTTGAAGAAGAGTCAAACCAAATACAAGGCTCGACATGATAAGCATCGTAGTGATCACCATTTTCAGGTTGGAGACAAAGTTTGGTTACGTATCAACAAGGAAAGAATGCAAGGAGAAGGAAGGAAGCTCAAACCAATTTGGTATGGTCCCTTTGAGATCTTGGAAAACATTGGAACCAACACCTTTCGCTGTAATCTTCCTCCATACATGCACATTTATTCAGTTGTCAATGTTGAGAATCTAAAGTTGTATGAGCCTCCAATGATACTAGATGAAGACAAAGACATTCAGGTTCCATCAGTTGATGATCTTTTATCGGAGTACATGTCATAGTTTCCAGAGGATGTCATCTTAGATAGGAAAGTCAGGACTTCACGAAGAGGAAAAGTTGAGCACCTTAGAGTGGGACTGAAGGCGACGAATCCAAGCAAGGAAAAATGGATGGAGATTGGTAAAGTGAGGGAACTTTACCCTAACTTTCTTTCTGAGTAATCAAGTTTTCAAAGGTCCAAAATCTCTCCAATGGGGAGGATTGATCTGAAGGATCTTTGTCAAAATTTGAAGTTTCTCATTTGTCTCTAGAATTGACATAACCAGGAAGAGTTCAAAATCCTGACTCCAACGCAACTCAAATAGAGTCAAACAAAGCTACAAAGCTTGAGTTATGCTTGGTCAAACCTTGGTCAACTCACGGCTCAGGTCAGAGAAAAAAGGGTCAAAATTTGATATTGCCAAAAGTGGTCAAATCTGGCATCATTGTGAAGAGATTGTCAAGATCTTTTCGACAACGTTCATTTCGCGTGAACTGGAGTCTGTTTGCACAAGTAAGAGCAAGTCAAAGTTAACAGAGAAGGTTGACTTTTGACTGTATGGACACTGATGTTAGCATGTTGAATTTTCATTCTGTACGGTATGGAAAGTGACATGGACCACTCAAAATCTGACACATGGCATTTGTGTTAGCTTGTACGGACCAACCGTCGGTGAACATGTGACATCTATGTGGCAGCTGACTATGACGAAGTGGCAAATTAGGCTTCACCATGTGGCTCTCTAACTTCTCCTATAGCAGATGCATGGCATCCCTCCTATCAGACATGTGGCACCCTTAACTCATTCCTCCACTAGCTCGATAATCTAGCTCGACAGTTGGGTTGTTTGATAAAAATAGTATGTGGGGGGATTCGATCCCCCCACCTTTGATCTCTGAATTATCTGTTGTGTCGTTACACCAAACTACCTTCACTTTACTATATATTGTGGTGGGTTTCTTTTGATGATTAAATCATTTGGATTCAGTTGAAAAAGGTTGGTGAGGGGGGTCGAACTTGTGACCCCTGGCCAGTTAAAAAGAGTAGTGGTTGTTGAACCACCGAATGACTTCAAGTCTATAGTAGGCATCGATTGGTTTTGGTGAAGTATTGAAACCAAATGCCCCTTAATTTAAACAATTCCATCCAAATTCAAAATAATCCAATCTCCTAAATCCTTTTAAGGATTAAAAATAAAAAACCTTATGTAACAATAAAAGCCCAAAATGAAAAAATTGAAGGGCTCAAATAATTTGAAGGGGATTACTTATGATTTTTATATGTAAATAAGGGAGATTTTTCAAATATTTTACTATGTAAAGGGGATATTGGGATATTATGTAAATCAATTGGTTAGTAACCAATTTGAGTAAATTTTTTATATAAAAAGGGGTGAAATTAGGAGAGAGAGAGGCATTCAAAAATCAAGTAGGTGATGATGCTAAGAGAGCTACATTGAAGACTTGAAGCCATTGTTGTAAGTCAAAGGAACGTTATGCCGCTAAAGTGTTGGAAGGGAATGAAACTGCTTTGCAATTGTAATCTTATTCTTGGATCATAAACAATAGGATCGGTCGCTCTGTTGGAGAGGGACCCGAAGACAAATTCCAATCGGATGAACTCCATTATCAATTATGTTTTTTCTTCTATCTCTTCTCTCTTTCATTGTGTTATCACCTTTTTATGTTGTTTAAGTATTTTTGTTATGTTAATTTCATTTGTAAGCTTTAAGCAATCATTGTAATTCGTAAAAAACTCATTAGCAATTGGCATAGATCCTAAAATAGATCAATTTGCAGCCATTATGCACTTTGGACTCTAAAGGGATCAATCCAATTGAGCATAGCTCGGAGCGATTCCGCATGTTTGGGTGCAAAAGAAGACCATACCTAGCATAAAAATACTATTCAGACACGTTGGAATAGTCTGTTTGGTCACATGAGTTGCAGAACGAAAGTTGCACCACTTTGCAACTTTGCATTGCTTGCATTTGACACTTTTTCCATCAAGTGAAAATCCGCTGCCACAGGAAAACCACTCTGAGATAGCCAAAATCGAGAGAGGTTTTTATAGAGGGGCCCAATATGATTCTATAGGATTAGACAAAAAATTTCTAAGCATCACGGTATCCGAGTAACAACATGCTAAAGTTTGCAGTCATTTTGCACTTTGGAGTCTTAAGGGATCGATCTAGTTGAATGTAGCCCAGAGCGATTCCACGTGTTTGGGTGTGAAAGAGGACCATTCCTAGCATAAAAATACCTATTTAGATGTGTTTGAATAGTCTGTTCGGTCACACAAGTTGCAGAATGAAAGTTGCACCACTTTGAAACTTTGCAGTGCTTGCATTTAACACTTTTTTCATCAAGTGAAAATCCACTACCATGGGAAAACCACTCTGAGATAGCCAAAACCGAGAGAGGTTTTTGTAGAGGGCCCAACGTGATTTTATAGGATCAAATGAGAAGTTTCCGCATCATGGTATCCAAGTAACGACATGCTAAAGTTTGTAACCATTTTACACTTTGGACTCTTAAGGGATCAATCTGGTGGAACATAGCTCAGAGCGATTCCGTTTGTTTGGGTGGAAAGAGGACCATGCCTAGTGTAAACATACCTATTCAGACATTTGGAATAGTCTACTTGGTCACATGAGTTGCAGAACAAAAGTGGCACCACTTTGTAACTTTGCACTGCTTGCATTCGACTCTTTTTCCATCAAGTGAAAATCTGCCGCCATGGGAAAACCACTCCTAGATAGCCAAAACCGAGAGAGTTTTTTGTAGAGGGGCCCAATTTGATCTTGTATGATTAGATGAGAAGTTTCTAAGAATCACATGGTATTGAGTAACAACATGCTAAAGTTTGCAACCATTTTGCACTTTGGACTCTTAAGGGATCGATCTAGTTGAACATAGCTTGAGTGATTCTGCATGTTTGGGTGTGAAAGAAGACCATGCCTAGCATAAACATACCTATTCAGATGTGTTGGAATATTTTTCTTGGTCACACGAGTTGCAAAATGAAATTTGCACCACTTTGCAACTTTGCACTGCTTGCATTTGACACTTTTTTCATCAAGTGAAAATTTGCCACCACAGGAAAACCTCTCTGAGATAGTCAAAATTGAGAGAGATTTTTGTAGAGGATCCCAACACAATATTTTAGGATTAGATGAGAGGTTTTTAAGCATCACGGTATCCAAGTAACAACATGTTGAAGTTTGCAGCCATTTATCATTTTGGACTCTTAAGGGATCGATTCGGTTGAACGTACCTCAGAGCGATTCCACGTGTTTGGGTGTGAAAGAGAACCATGCCTAGCATAAAAATACCAATTCAAACGCATTAGAATGGTTTTTTTGGTCACACGAGTTGTAGAATTTAGTTGCACCACTTTTCAACTTTGCACTGCTTGCATTCGACTCTTTTTCCATTAAGTGAAAACTGGACACCACAGGAAAACCACTCTAAGATAGTGAAAACCGAGAGAGGTTTTTGTAGAGGGGCCCAACATGATCTTGTGGGCTCAGATGGAAATTTTATGAATGCCATGGTTTCCAAGTAATACCCTATCAAAGATTTCTTCCCTTTTGCACTTTGGACCCTTAAGGGATCGAGTCGATTGAATGTAGCTGAGAGCGATTCCGCATGTTTGGGTGCAAAAGAGGACCATGTGTAGTGTAAATGTACCTTTCCTAGCATAAATGTACCATGTACTTAGAAGACGATCAATAAAATTCATTGTTTGCTTGTATTTTTTTGTATTTTTACCAAAAATATGATGTTTCCTTAAACTGTACGGTTATGTATAGGGTGATTGTGTTCTCTTTTTCAATTTGTTTGTGTTTCCATAGAGCCAATACATATTTAAAAACCCATTTTGATGTTAGGGTGCTTATTTGGTGAAAGGGAATAAGTTTTATGGGGTTTGTGTTGTTGCCTCTATAGATTTTGATGGAAAAGGGCATGAAAAATGAGGTTTCACCCTAGGGTTTGATAAAATATTGTATGTAGAGGTTGGGTGATTATCTTTTGAGTTTGTGTAGGTGATTTTAAGAAGGTTTGAGGTCGTGGCATGTTCTGGCAAGGTGTGGAACCATTGCTTTCAATAAACCCTCCTCATACTAACATAAAATAAGGGTTTTGTGGTTTGGCATGATGGAGTGAGTTTCTCCTGAGATAAATTGCAGATCTGAGGGCTTGGATACATGAGAATTTCTGCCCCAACAAGTTCAAGGGGTTGTTGAATGTTTAAAGGTGTGTTCCTTTGTAAATTTGGCCTAGTTATCCTAATGAGGATAGCGAAGAAGGTCATTTTTTATGCACATGTTCTGAGACAGTCACTATTTATTTTGAAGTATGTGTTGTAACTCAATAATAGCTATGTAGATCAGTCATTTGTTTTTGAAGTCATTTGAGAAGTTTTCCTCAAAACACCACTTGGAGCCACACTTTTCACTTGGAAATTCATCATAAAACCCTGTAGCAGCAACTCCACCTTTGTTTCTTGAATTCTCCTGCACAAAAAAACACACACACACCTAAAACATCCGAAGACTAACCTACTCCACTGATCTAAACTATCAAATTCAGTGGAGTAGTCATTATTGGTTATCTAGACTCTCAAAACCCCAATCTTGAGGGTTTATAGACCGAGTTGAGAAAAATTAGTTCAAACTAATGATAAACTCAATGGATACCCTCTTAAATAGATTCAAATGAAAGATACTTCACTATTATACGTTAAACAACAATATTGAAGGCCTTAAACTACTATACAGGTTGTACAAGTTAATGAACAACTAGAAAAACTTAGAAAATCACTAAAACAGGGACTTTATTGATTGTAAATTTTCAAGAATACAAAAGATCTTTGTTTTCCTTGACCTTACATGCTTTATATCAATTCTCTACTCACCTAATGACCTCTTTGAGACTTTGAATACATTACATATGACCTTCACATGACCTTTTTCACATTGTTTACATTTCAAAATTCAAATTTTCCAACTTTTCATATTGAAGGCATTTAGAGAACAAGGTGCTACTACACCAAACATGAACTTCAAAATTATAGTATTTGAGTAAATCTCATTACAGTGCCTTAGGTACTTCATTCTCCCAAATCTTTTACAATGTCACTCATACATTTGAGATTCTCTTTAAATGTCTACATCATAGGTGCTCATTATGAGGTTAACTTCAATTGAGTAACTTGAGATTCCCTCACTAAGCTTCACACGCTTTTTTATAATGGCTTTAAATTAGAATTGAGATTCGTCAAGATCATCAAAATAAGGATGTTGCATTGCTTTTTTGGCTGAGATTATCTTTGATGGCTCATAAATCAACATTTTCTGCAACAATAGACCAATCAATTTTTAGTAGTTTACTTACAAATACACAAAGTAAAAGAGAAAAAGAAAGAGCATCCAAAATGGAAATGAAATGAAAATAGATGGAAGGAACTTATAGATAGGCATGCCAATCTCACAACTTAGTCACTCCTGGTCATGCATCTTCACTGGGGGTTCCAAGATACCTATTGCACATAACACCTCTCATGAATGAGATGGGGTTGCAGAATTTTGAGATGCTCTTATGAAAATGTCTACATCATAGCTGCTCATGATAAAGGTTAACTTCAAAATGAATAGCAGAAATTCCCCTGGCAAGCTTTGCACACACTTTTTTAATGGCTTAAAATCATGATTGAAATTTGTCAAGATCATCAAAATAAGGATGTTGCATTGCTTTTTTGGCTGACATTCTCTTGGATGGATCATAAATCTACATTTTCTACAATGGGACACCAATCAATTTGTAGTAGGTTACTTACAAATAGGAAAAGTAAAAGAAGATGATAGCATTGCCATCAAAAAAATTAATGTGCATACAAGTATAAATTAATAAGAATCGATGTGCATTCTTACAAATTAATCCAATGAACCATCCGAGTCTGTTCTACTCTTTATTGTGTCAAGTATTGCTTCGTGGTTAGACTCATGGACCTTCCATGAGACCTTGTTCAAAGGTCTACCCCATATTTGGTCAAAAAAACATTGGATGCCACAACAAGGTTCGAGTAATGAATAATATTACCATGCGTGTCAAATTCTTGAAATGACCAATGTTTAACACCCTTATGTGGGTACCTTCTAAGCCACATTCCAGTAACAACAACTGAGCCTATAGGCTATTTGATATTTTTTCCATCTATAACTAGGGCCTCCAATTTCTTTTTGGCCTCAACACAACAACACAAGTAATAGTTTGTTCCCTCTTCATTGTCTTCATCTGCAATAACTGAATAAACTTTCCTACATTGATATGTGTAGCAAATCTCTTGAAATTAGTCAACATTACGAACACACTACAAAGTAATATAGCAATATGGAATTTTGAAAACTAAGCAAGCAAACATATTACCTGGTTGAACTAGATCTAATACACATGGTCAAATCGAATGATGATTCCATCTCAGCAGAGGGTGATACATGTGAAGTGGGTTGGAGATAACTTTGTCAACCATTTTTTCAACCCACTCCTTTGATCATTAATGCCTATTCCTGTGCTTGCATTGTACATGAAGAATAAAAGCATGCCATCTTACGTGTATTGATACTCCATGAACCTGATTTTGAGCTAAGGAAAGAGTGTAGCTGACTTGATCTTGTTAGTGTACAACAATCTTCATATGGTGCAATTTTAGT
>VDFB02365727.1:0-27902 GCA_007258455.2 Sequoia sempervirens | reverse complement strand
TTTGATCCAAGGAAGAGCACCGCAAACACATCAAGTAAGAAGGCAACTTTCAAGCAATTTCAGCTACAGTAAAAGGGCAATCAACTAAATGACAAAATTGCTACAGCACCTGGGCACTAAATGACAAAACAGAGAAAAAAGACAAAGATGTATTTTAAAATTGTTGAATATTGTGGGGTAGGTGAAACCCTAATGTAATTGAATCTGGGCCATTCATTGCAAATTGATCCTAGCCATTCATTTGGGCTTTGGAAAACTATAAATAGGGGCTTTCCCCTCATTTGTAAGGGTTGGAGAACTGATGTAAAAATATTTTGTAGCAATAGAAAGTAGCATTGCATGATTTATGGGTGTTTCTTTTGAGTTTGCTCTTTATGTATGCATGGTTCAACTTCCATAGTAGTTTTAGTTGTAGATGCTTGAATGGAAGTGATAATGGAAATTGTTGTTATGGTAGTCATTTAACCTCAAATTTACACTTTAGCACTTGTTGATGACAAAATTGTTGTGTAAAGTTAGTCTGGCTTTTGATTTCAATGTTACAACTTAGTTCAATCGCATGTGCATGATGTGCATGTGCAATTTGAAAATTTGCAGTCCTTAGAAGATTGCACTGGTTTTGTGTAACTGTAGGTTCCTCTTGGCCAAACAAAACCCAGTTTAGGGAGTTTGTCTACTGTAGCAGCCACCATTTTTACTGTTCATTCATAGCTTAGGTTTAGAAAAACTTTCTTAACCCTTCTCCTTTTGCTATTTCTTTTAATCCTTGGTTAGAGGAGGATCCAAAGCATCGCCATGAAGCTAAATCAGATGAACTTGATGAGTTTCAGCTTGCTATTTTGAGTGGACAACCACTGTTCATTCACTTCTAGCACTTTGAAACTGCATTTGTAAACCCAACTTTTCATGTTTTGTAACTCATTCGTAAGTCCGCCTTGTGATTCCAAAGCAAATCACATCAAACAATCGAGATATTCCAAGCAATCACAAGACTCAACATTAGAGACTCGGGATAAAGTGTTCTCGCCAATCCATTGTGGAAGATTGTCTTCGAAGAGAGGTGTAGTGCACCCACATTGCCCGTGTCAGAAGTGTAAGGAAAACACATCAACAAGCTCAAAGGAAGAAAAGAAGGATGAGATTTACCATGATTCTCCAGGTCTCGCGACAAAAGGAAAACTGCGAAATAGCCATTGGTGTCGTGCTGATTATTAGTGGTGGTTTTGCTAGGTGTTTTTTGTTCCGGGTTGGTAACACTTCAGGTTGTAGGGGTTACAAAGCTTAATTTTGCTACAAAGCTTATAGGACTGTAGAATTGACGCTTTGTAATTCTCTCAGTTTTAATAAAATTCCAATGTACACACAATAATAATAAAGATAATTAAATAATATATTTATATTTAGTCAATAGGTTATAACACCTATCACACATATATTAAATGAAATTTTCACATCATCGACATCATCATTATTGAATATCACTGCATTTCACATCAATTGTATCAAAAACTCTAATCTCCCCTATTAATTGAATAATACGACATTATTTAATTAATTCACTTTTTATCATCTTTGACTAATTAAATAAATTCCATTTATTTAATAAAGTCTTGAAACCCTCTTTCTCCTATTAATTGAATAATACAACATTATTTAATTAATTCATGTTTTATCATTTTAACCAATTAAATAAATTACATTGGTTCACCCCGCAGTGCAATGGCAGTTGCAACACCATGTTGATATGGGGGTTAGGTGTTCGAGTCTCACCGTGACTAGATGAACTGGGCACATCACCCATCGGCAGTTGAAGGTTGTCGGAGGTGTGAAGGAAGCAACAGGAGAAAGGCGCATGATGGTAAAGGAAGGCTATGAGAGAAGAAGGTAGGCCAAGTATCAATGGTGAGACCGGCGACAGAGGAATGGAGCAACAGTAGTGGGAGGACAGAAGGAGTCACAGGAGGAAGGAAGTCAACGATGGCAGAAAACCTAAAGAAGAGGCGGATAAAGGAGGAGGGTGCAAACAAAAAAAGCAACAGAGGAGAGGAGGCAGTGAAGAAGATTGGAGGAGGAGAGGAAGTTCGGTGGCAGAGAAGGAAGGGAGGAGCAAGGAGGAGGAGGGAAAAAGATAGAGATGAAGAAGAAAGTGGAGAGGAGAGGAGAAGGATTGAAAAATAAAGGGGGGTCAGAGGAGCTAGAAGAGAAGGAGATGGAAGGATCCAGAGGAGAAGAATAGAGGAGATGTGGAGGAGAGGAAGAGAGGAAAAAGTAGAGAAGGAAGGAGGTAGGAGGAGGGGTGATGGAGGAAGGAGTAGAGGAGGAGTGATGGAGGAAGGATTAGCGGAGGAAGCAGGTGGTAGAGGAGATTGGACTGGTGTTAATACCAGACAAACATGAGGATGAGATCCCCCATAAAATTGTGGCCTCACTGGTTCAAAGCTCCAGTCAAAAGCGGTCACCAATAAAAAATAAAAAATAAAAATTTACATTTATTTAATAAAGTCCTAATCTCACTTTATTTCATCCTAATTAGTTAAATAACACCAATTATTCAATTACGTCACTAATTCATTTTTATTCCCCTAAGTCGATTAAATTATTAAAAACATAATAATTTAATTAACTCGCTCTCCCTCCAAATTTGAATAAACTATTCAAAACATTATCAAAAATCAAATCAAACTAATGCAACTTTGTTTACAAAATTCAAACTTGATTTGCACGTTCAACTCCAAAATGAATGAATTAATTAAACCAAATAATTAATCATTCTCAACCACTTTCCCAATCGAGCAAATTACGAATCACTAATTGCTCACTCTATCTCCTAACAAATCAATCTAATCTTCAATCCCATAGATTACTCAATCTATTTCCTAACTGATCAATCTATATTCCTAGCTGATCAATTTATATTCTTGATTGATCAATCTATTCATCAATCACACTAATCATGCAATCAATTTTCACAGATTATGCCCATCTAAATCCTCTCAACAACTTTCGACCATCGATCAAGATATTCTATTATGCAATCCTAATCGTCCATTTCTATATAAAAAACCTCTTTCCTCACAAAAAATGATCAAAGAATCAACATACCTCATGCAACAAAGTGATGCCAAATCGACATTGACAAAGTTTCAACCAACATCTTCGATCAACATGCACATTTTTCAAAGCTTCTCACGCGCAACAATGGAGGCTTCACGGTGATATGAACAACCCAACATCTTGCAAATACACTTTGACACAAGATGGTAATGCTATTCTTTTTGTGAATTCATGTATGCTTTCATCTTTTGATTTCATTTCTTGAATTCAGTAATAGTTTAGCTTCATTTCATGAGTGAAGGAAAGTTAGTATCAACACAAACCTTAATGAAATGAATTATATTAAAGATTCAAAGCAAAGAAGCTACTATAAATTGCAATTTAACGAATCTTTCAATAACGTCTCATTGTCCTCTATTCTTAATGATTCATTTAACCCTTTGGCCCTCATATTTCTATGTGCACAAAGGCTATTAGAATGACACTTAAGAAATGAGATTAGTATTCAACATGCAAGCCAACTAAGTTCCTACATGCAACTATACGATGGAAAGGATAATGGATGCCATGATAAATAGATGATGGTGTTTATGATGAATTGACAAACGGTGGTGGATACTATGGTAGTGATCTATATGATGCTATTTATGATACTGGATATGCTCAAATGCAAACTATGAAAGACTAAGATGATACTCCATATGCTCAAATGCTAACTATGAAAATGCTAATCTAAAATGCAACTATGACGCAAAGGATGACATAAAATGCAACTATGAAGCAAAGTGTTAGTCTAAGATTTAACTATGATGCAGAACATGATATAAGATTTAACTATAATACTCTACAATGCTCCCAAGCTCAAACGATAAACCTGCATGGTAACTTTACTTCAAATGTGGATGCCAAATACAATGCCAAAGGGTTGTATTTATAACATTTTCCAAGCATATAGTGAGGTGGCAATAATCGACGATCCAGATTCGAACAAGAAGAATGGATGGTGGAGATGGAGAGAATCAAGATGTTGTCACTTTGACCAAAGACAACATGCCATATGGATGGAAGAATCTCTTAACCAATGGGCAACATGTCATTTGGATGGAAGACTCAAGTGTGGGAAGAAAAGACCATGTGCTTTTGAAATTGGTGGAAGTGTGTGAGGAATAAGCCATGTGCTTTTTAAAATGAGTTGAAGATAATTATAATTAAAAATTAGAGTTATTTAATTTCATGTGACCTTGGTGAGGTGGCACAAAAAGTTGTAGACATGTGCTCAAATTCCTAATCGAGATTAGTGATGATTAATTAAATAAAACAACTTTATGAAAATTTGTTTATTTAATTAATTTAGAAGAATATGTTTTTAGATTTGGAGAATTTAGAAAATGAACAATATAAATAAATTGAGAGTTTATTTATACATAGTTGAAATATTAATTAAATAGCTAGTATTTAATTAATTAAAGGTGATGACCAATTTTGGGTGTATACATTTTACCCCTCTTTGAAGTAATGTGTTTACACGTTGCTTCAAAGAAAAATTTGATACTAATGCTCAGAAAAGTTTTTGATGCCCCAGACGATGCCCCATACGTTGATTTTTAGGTACTGACGGATATATGCCCCCTCGAGAGATAAATCGATGAAGTTTGGAATTTTGATGGTTTGTCGATGATTGGATGATTGTGTGATGTTGTTGCAATGATGTGATGATGATCCAACGTTAAACCAAAGATACTTTGATATCAGACATGATTTATTTCTTGAAATTTTATTCTACACTCGCTCCTTGAACAATTTTGATTAGTTAAATCCTATTTTTGGTAATAAATCCCACCATAATTCCCTCCATTAACCTTTAAAAAGGTAAAAAGTAGGAAAAGTGAATTCATTTGCACATTGTGGTTTTGGAGAATTTGGAGAGTGGAGAGGTAGAGGAAGATGGTTATTTCGTATCACATGCATCGTTTCAAGCATGTTCGTCACCATGGTTGCCCTACTGTAGCTGGAACTCTGGTACGCATTACGAGAAACCTCCTTTAGTCATTTTCCCACTTTTATTGATGTTTTGAACTTGGTAGATAGGTGTTGTAGGCCATTTAAAGTCATTTTTGCACTTTTGGGGGGTCTTTTTATTGTTTTGGAGTCAGTTTGGGGTGTTTTGAGGGTTTTGGCACTTTTTGTCCATTCTATGGCGCTTTTTGGGTCCCAAATGGTGCTTTTTGCTTGTTCTGTGGCGCTTCCTGTAGCCCTAATTTCATGTTGAACCCTGTTTCAACGCCTTTTGGTCCTGCAATGGTGCTTCTTAATGATTCTATGACGCATTTTTCTGATTCTATGGCACCTTTTGTTGATTTTTGGCACTTTTTGTTGATTATGTGGCACCTTTTGTTGTCTTGGGGGTTTTGGCAGGGTTTGTCTTTGATGATTCTTGATGATTTTCCATGTTGTTTTGCATGTCTAATGATGTGTGATTGATTATGGATGTTCATTGAGGTTTGTATAACGTTCATGAATCATGTTAGTCATTGCGTTGTGATGTTCAGTGATGCTTTTGATTGATTTCAGTCGGATTGTGTGATGTTCATTGCTTGATTGATGTTTGATAAGATAATTGATGATTTGATCTCATGATATGTAAGAGTTAAATGATAGGATAACTTGATGATGTTTCAACCTCATGATAGGTGAGGATCGATGATAGGACTAATGCTTGATTGACCTCATGATAGGTGAGGATCAATGGTAGGATTGATGATGTATCGACCTCATGATAGGTGAGGGTCGATAATAGGATTGATGATGTATCGACCTCATGATAGGTGAGGATCGATGATAGGATTCACTGATGTATCGACCTCATGATAGGTGGGGATCAATGATAGGATTCACTGATGTATTGACCTCATGATAGGTGAGGATCGATGATAGGATTCATTAATGTATCGACCTCATGATAGGTGAGGATCGATGATAGATGCACTGATGATTGTCTTGATTGATTGATTTGATGATTGATCGATGGTCTTGATTGAACATGATTTGATTGACTGGTGATCTTGATTGAACCTGATTTGATTGACTGATGATCTTCATTGAACATGATTTCATTGATGTAATGTTAATTTTTTTGTCATGATATCATTAGGAGGACCTTGATGTTCTTCAGTCTTGGGAGCGATTCCCAAAGATGTGGGATATGATTCGTTAGTTGACGTAGGATGATTTAGAGATTATCACATCATGTGGGTTGACTTCATTGTTAGGTATACCCCAGTATAGGATTAACAAGGGTTTGTTGACTGCTTTAGCAGAGAGGTGACATAGTGACCACAACACCTTTCATCTAGCTACTAGGGAGATGACAGTTACTCTTGAGGATGTGTATCGTATCCTACGGATTCCAGTGGTTGGTGAGATAGTTGTGTATGACAAAGGAGAGCAAGGCAGGACCAATGCCTTGTGTAGGATGTTTTGAGATGATCATGTTTCAGGTTGTTGGGTCCCCTGGCGGGAGATGATTAAGAGATATGATCCTCTATCGTGTGTTCTATCTGGGTTCATTGGTGGATTTCTTTGTCCTGACTACAGGTCAAAGGGATTATCGGTGGGTTGGGGTTGGGCATTGGAGTGTATGATGTTGGAGGGGACCAAATATGCATGGGGTTCTTATATATTAGCCCATTTGTATCATTATTTGCACTAGGTTGTTTATTGTGGGGTGACAAACCTCTCTGTCAGAGTTACGTTGTTGCAGATATGGGCATGGGAGCATATAGCGATCACTCGGCCAGTGGGAGATAGACAACGACCGATGAGTAACCTTATGTGTTCAGCTACAGTGGTCCGTGTGTCAGCATAAGATTGGCAAATTAAATTATTGGAGACGTGTCTTAGATGATCTGGAGATCGTGACATGGCACCCTTACTTGGATTGTGAGGTGTGGACAAAGGATCAAATGGAGATGCCATACATGCTGCTATCGTGATACTTGATGGGACGGACATGTTCTATACTTGAGAGATATTTGTATATGCGGGTTTGTCGTCAGTTTGGACGAGTTTGGGCAATGCCTCAGGGGGTTGCCCATTATGCACGGTGACGACATGATGTGACAGAGTGGGGACCATGCTTATCTTATGATGCTACTTGTACGGAGTATTATACATTGGCACCATGTGTGTGGGATTATGCTCCACAAGTTATAGATGCAGGGATGACAGAGGAGTATTCTGAGTATTTTTACACACATCCCTTTTCGAGGATATCTAGTCCTAATGAGCCAGTTCTGACAATTGATGATGATGACAAGGCACCGCCTTAGGCACCGAGACAGAGGGGGGATGGAGAGGAGGAGGAGAGTGATATTGGGGATGATGGTGTTGAGGGTGGTGGTGGGGGTGATGACGATGGTGGTGGCGATGATGGTGGTGGTGGTGATGATGGTGGTAGCTCAAGTGCAGGGATATCGGGTGCAGTTGGTAGTCACGTTCTAGATTTTGCAGTTCTTAGACATAGGAGGAGTACTACCATACCTTAGTCGGTGATTCCTAGGATTTGGATTGGAGTCCCCTCTCATCAGCAGTAGGTGCAAATAGAGGCATTACAAGCATAGATTCAGACTCTTCAGGGTGAGTTAGTGCAGGCTCAAGCACAGGTTCAGACATTGATAACTGAGAGAGATGTAGATAGGCAGTAGGTATAGGCACAGGTTCAGACTCTTCAGGGTGAGTTAGTGCAGGCTCAGGCACAGGTTCAGATACTGATGGTTGAGAGAGATGCAGATAGGCAGCAGTTACAACAGGTATAGGCACAAATTGTCATACTTACTGTAGAGAGGGATGCCAAGAGACGTCGGGTAGAGCAGGTCGAGGCCATTACTGAGAGATTACAACAGGCTGCAGTAGCTACCGGTACATCTGATTATTTCAAAGAGTTTTGACACATTGCTTAAGAGGCTCAATTTTATAGGGGTAAATATCATGAGCTTGTTCCTCCCGAGTGGTGAGAGAGCTTTGTATAGTCTCGATCTGGCAAGTCTTGGTCTCAGACTATTAGCATGGGTGTTACACAACCATTTCCTACAGATAGGAGAGATCTTGGTGCAGGTCCGTCAGGTGGAGGTACCGGTTCTGTGATGCTAGCACCATCTGAGGGGAGCTCGGCATAGCTCCAGTTAGGATAGCATGTTTTGATGTACTTTGGACATGATGTATACACCATTGTGACATTGATGATGTACTTCTTGTGTTTAGCCTTGACGATATAGTGCAATTTTTGATATTGATGTATCTCGTCATATTTTTGGATATCCTCATACACTTTGACATTATGATTTTTGAGGTTATATGATATGTAGTGATGATTATGATCTATGTGTTGATATGATGATAGATGTCTATGATGCATATAATTTCCATGTTATGATGACGATTATAATATGCATTTAATTTCCATATTCATGATGATGATCCTAATGTTATGATATGATATGGATGCAAATGATGATGCAACTGATGTGTTATGATTTAATGATGATTTATGAATGATGCTTATATGATGCATGCGATGGATTTTAGTATGCCAATGATATGTGATGAATTTTGATGTTTTTGTACTTTTTTTATGCAAATAAATGATGTAATGAATGAATGTGTATATGAAATGATTATGTGATGGTACTTATTTCTATGAGAATGTATGCAATGATGATATGATAATGCAATGATGGGTGATTCTATATGGTTTATGGATTTATGCAAATGATGTTTTATACTATGTGAAATGGATTTGATTATGCAATAATGATATGTAATGAAGTGTGATGTTCATATTGATTGTGTATGGATGCGATGCAAATGATGTGTGATAATTTGTAATGATGAATTATGATTATGTGATGTAAATGATTATGCAGATGATTGTGTTATAGGGTCTTAAGCTTAAATGAGTGAATCTATCCACCTTCCAAGAGTTGCGGGAAGGTTGTCGTCAGTTGATTCTTTGTTAAATTAAGCTTCACAAAACCTGACATATTTCCCAATTCTTTTGGAAATCTAAAGAGACTCGCTCATTTAAGCTTAGTGAACCACTTCCCTAATGCCACTATATGAAATGATTTTGATTATGTAAATGAGATGTGATGGACGTTGTTTTGTGTTTTTCTATGCAAATATTATGATGTGATGCATGAATGGATGAATGATGTTGTAATGTTTTCCGATGCAAGTGATATGCAACTAAATGAGAATGTTTTCTAATTGATGATAATGCAAGTGATGTGTAACTATATGAAAATGATGTCTTTTTGGCAATGTCAAGTGTACTCAATCCCTTAATGCAAGAGATAACACCATTGTTACAGCTTTGGAAATCCCATAGATACATATGCAAACTAACATGGATGCACTCTATTCTAACCATGCATATCTCATATGCAAAAGTTGTCATTCATAACAGCCGATTTGTCGTGCTTTTTATCATCATTGGGCCTTTAAAATGTTGAAAGTGAATACAAGCATCAATGGTATATTTAAACCATGATGACTTGAGTACTACTTCCATGATGTTTGATAGTGCAAGTTAACACAAGCATCTAAGTATAATTAAACCGAGATGACCTGAGTATTGCTTGCGTAAATAGACAAGAGTTAACCATTTTCCTATGCAAATTTGGAATGTCATTAGTGATACTTTGTAGAGCACGTCCCATGACAATTTGCACAAGTAATAATGATCAACTCACATACAACATACAAAGAAAGATCATACTCTTTCCTAGCTCATCTAGTTTGATACATCATCGAGGTGCTCTAGAGATATGATAACAAAAATCCAAGTACAACAATTGAACATTTGTGTTTAACGTAAACCCATGATTCAGAAAGAACATCATCCATTTGAAGTGCGCTTTTGATTTGATTTGACTGTTTTGATTTAGGTGTTCGATGTGTTTCTGTTTGTGTGATTGATGTTCAATGTTGAGTTGCACTATGATCATTGTTTTGGGTTGTGTTTTCCCCACTGCTATTTGTCTGTTGGTTCAAGCTCAAAGTTTATTGCCCCCAGTGAGTTTAGGATTTTGCCCCTAGTCTAGGGTGAGACATGACCACAATGCCAGGATATGTACATGGAGATTTCAAAGGATAGATAGATGGATGGCGAAAGCGAATGGTCGACATG
Source organism: Sequoia sempervirens (assembly GCA_007258455.2). Lineage (NCBI taxonomy): Eukaryota > Viridiplantae > Streptophyta > Pinopsida > Cupressales > Cupressaceae > Sequoia > Sequoia sempervirens. Next base: position 17,662 of record VDFB02365727.1, on the reverse strand, counting down.
CTCAAATAGATGGAAAAAATAACCTATTACAAATAGCGCTTGTTGCCAGGTTTTCACTACTTGCTTTTATTGCACTTTTTCAGATTTTATGATTTTTTTGATCTTTTTGATTTTTCACTTTTTTTGAATTTTTTGTATTTTTGATCTTTTTTGCTTTTTTTTGTTGTTGCCAAGACACTTGTTTGCTAGGTTTTCATCAAGACAGCCATTTTTTCAAGACATTTTATGATGTTTTTGGTATTTTTCAGGACCTTTTCTGATGTACTGGATGATTCAAGTGTAGAACTTATTGAGATGCAGGCTATTAAGGGGTTCATCAAACAAATCCCCTTATGGTGTGGACAATTGATATGTTCCTAATCCAAAGGATGACACAATGACAAAAGGACCTAGCTAGTTTGGTTCAAATTTCCCCTTCTTCTCTCGATCTTGTTGATTATGGGGGTTCTCTTTCAAGATTAAATCACCAACCTAAAATGTTCTAGGCTTGACTCTGTGGTTGTAGCTTCTGGATATCCTCTGTTGATATGCCTTCAGGTGATCCACTGCATGCTGACGATGCTCATCCAAGAGTTCCAATTCCTGTAACCTAGACACTCTATAATCCTCATTTGAGATGATCCCTTTTAGTGACACTCAGAGTGATGGCAATTCAACCTCAATAGGTAGAATAGTTTCTGATCCGTAGACTAGAGCATAGAGTGTAGCTCCCGTTGAGGTACAGATACTGGTTTTGTAAGCCCATAGAGTAGGGTTCAATTGTACATGTCAGTCATGTCCAACATTGTTGACGGTTTTCTTTAAGATTTTTAGGATAGTCTTGTTTGAGGCCTATGCTTGGCCATTTCAAAGGATAATATGGTGTAGAAAACCGATGTTAGATGTGAAATTTCTCACAAATTTCTTCAATGTCATGATTTTTGAAAGGTCGATCGTTGTCAGTAATGATGGACTGAGGGATGCCATATCTACAGATGATATAGTTTAGGATGAAGGACGAGATTTGTTTTCCTGTGATGGTGGTTAGAGGGACAACTTCAATCCATTTCGTGAAATATTCAATGGCTGTAATAATGAACTTGTGTCCATTGGACGAAGATGGATGAATCTTGCCTACGAGGTCCAATCCCCACTAACAAAAGGGTTATGTTGATGCAAAAGGGTGAAGTTCCTACGCTGGTGCGTGGATGAAATTGCCATGAATCTAGCACTCTTGGCATTTCTTGATAAACTGAAAAGAATCCTTCTCCATAGCTGGCCAGTAATATCCCAGACAGAGGAGTTTCTTAGCTAGGGTTAAACCACTCGAATGAGTTCCACAAACACCTTGATGTACTTCCCGTAAAGTCATTTTAGACTCATCACATTCTAGACATCGGAGGAGAGTTCTGTCAAGACCTCATCAATAAAGGCCATCCACGATAAGGGTGTGTTGAGCGATTTGGTGAATGAAGTTTCATTTTTTATTGCGAGATAGGTCGGAAGGGAGTGTGTTATCTTTTAGGTACGTATAGATTTTCTCATAGAGGGAAGTGTCAGCCTTAGGTATATGGTAGATAACTTGGGACTCAGGATTGTCATAGGATGGGTTGAACAATTGTTCCACCATGAACTCATAATGAGCTCATTTCTTCAGAATCTGCAAGAGAGAAGCAATGGTTGCCATGGCATCAGTGGCTTTTTTGTCACTTTGAGGAATCTGTTCAAATATTATTTCCATAAAGTACTTTTTGAATTCATCAACCATTCTTTTGTAGGGAATCACCTTGTCATCCTTTGTTTGATAGTCATCATTTACCTAATTAATGACTAGTTGTGAATCCCCATAGACATGTAACTCGTAGACACTCAAATTTTTCCTCACAATCGTAACGATATTCGTCTATTGATTAAATAGATATTACTATTTACTTAATCAATTCATTCAATACTTTCTTCTATTCATGCATTTCATCAAATCATTGAACCATCTCATGCTTGTTCAATATCTGTTGCATTAACATTCATGTCCATTTGCACTATCATTCATACCCGTTTGCATAATAAATTATAATCATTCATAATCCATTTGCATAATAAGTCATAAACATCATTTCCATATTAAATCAATTATCATTATCATCCATAATTGTTTCATATTCATCCCCATTAATAAATCAATTATCATAGTCATTTATTATTATTTCATAATAAACTAATTATCATAACTTGCATATTAATCATATCATTTGCATAAATCGTTCATGAAATATTGCATTTTAGTAAAGCATCTTTAAATCATTTTATTCATATTTAATCATTTAGGTTCATTTTAATCTAATATCCCTTTTATCACTTTCACTCTCATGCATAACATTTAACCCATCAATGTGGGATAATGGCATTTACTTCTCTCACATCTTTTATCCCACATTTCATCTTCAACCCCTCTCCATCCTCAAAGAACTCCTATTTAAAGTGGGATTTCCCTCTCATTTTCTCTCTCACAAATTTTGCTCACAAATTTACATACTCATATGATCTTTGCATCTAGCTTGCATTTCTCATTCACCATAGCCTCTTTATTGCATTTTGTGCTCATAAAAATCTGAGAGCAAGTGCATAAACAAAGATCTTGGTGATAGGGAGACAATGGAGATTGATTTCTTTTAAAAGCATTATTTGTTTTCTGTAGTTTAGATTTGCATTTCTGGTTTTGCTTTTAATTAGAATAGCTCTATTGATGTGGGTTGAAATGGTGGTTCTTACTCCATAGAATCATGCATTTTATGGTTTCATTAATCGTGATCTTCCACTCAACTGCTACTTTGATTCCAATGATCAAGGCTTTGTATTCTGTTGTGTTGTTGGTGCAAGGGAACATCAATTTGTAAGACTTGGGAATGGTGTCCTTGTGGTGAGATAAACAATATTTTGACTCCTGATCCGTGTTGTGTATAAGAACCATCAAAGTACAAGACCCATTTTTGTGTGGATATTGTTAGGACATCAACATTTGGAAATTCAATGTTCATGTGATGATTGTCTTGTAATGGTGCTTTAGCTAACTAGTCTACGATTGCTTGTCCTTTGATTGCCTTCCTATCAACATATTGGATGTCAAATTCACTCAGCATCATGATCCACTTAGCTAGTCTTCCAGTCAGATTAGCTTTGCTAAGAAGGTATTTCAGTGGATCTATCTTGGCTATTAACTTGATGGTATGGGTGAGCATGTAATGTCGTAATTGTTGGGTGGCAAACACTACTGCCAGACAAGCCTTTTCAATGAAGGTTTAATTGATCTCATAGCCATTTAAGGTTCTGCTAATATAATATATCACCCTTTCTTTTCCTGTTAAATCCTCTTGTGCCAACAAGGCTCCCAATGATATCTTAGTTGTTGCTATGTACAATAAAAGTGGCTTTCCTTATGCTGGTCGTATCAAGACAAGTGGACTCATTAGATACTACTTCAATTGATTGAAGGCTCCTTCGCATTTCTCATCCCATCAGAAAGATACATTCTTGTGGAGCAAGTGATTGAAGGGGTGGGTCTTATCTGCCAGTTGTGTGATAAACCTCCTGATAGATTGGAATCTTACTTGCAAGGATCTGATTTGGCTGATGTTTTTAGGAGGCATCTCCATGATGGCTTTGACCTTTGTAGGGTCTACTTGAATTCCTTTAGCCAACACAATGTACCCCAAAATTTTAGCTGATGTTACACCAAATACACATTTCTTCGGATTTAGTCTCACATTGAACTTCTCCAGTCTGGTGAATATTTTATCTAAAATTTCTAGGTATCCTTCTCTAGTGTAGGATTTTTCCAACACATCATCTACATAGTCTTCCATAAAAGTATGCATCATATCATGAAATATGGTGGTCATTGCTCTCTGATATGTGGCTCCAACATTTTTCAACCCGAATGGCATGACATTCTAGTAGAAAGTTCCCCAAGGACATGTGAAGGCAGTTTTATCTTGATCTTAAGGAGAAATTTTGATTTGATTATACCCTGAAAAGCCATCCATAAGTGAGAGTATTTCATGTCGAGCAGTCAAGTCCACAATGATGTCAATATTAGGCAGGGGGAAGTCATCTTTTGGGCAAGCTTTATTGAGATCTCTGAAATCTGTGCAAATTTTGATGCTTTTGTCTAGTTTGGAAATAGGTACAATATTAGAAATCCACTCTGCAATAGTCGATAGGTCTGATAAATCCTACATCCAATAACTTCTTCAGTTTTGCTTTGGCCAATATGGCAATGTGGGGATGCATTTTCCTTAATTTTTGTTTGACTGGTTTTACTCCTGCTGGTAGAGATAGGTGATGCATGATGAGTTCTGGATCAATCCCTGGCATGTCGGCATAAGACCAAGCAAAGTTGATTTTCCTTTATGTGAAGAATTTGATGAAGTTTGGTTTTTCATGATCTGTCAAGGATTCTGCTAGATGGACAATCTTCACCATTTCTTCATTGCCAATATTGATAGATTGGGTGGGTTCAACCAATACTTTTGATCGTTCCTGAAAGTGTTCAGGGAGTGTGTCAAATCTTCCATCCTTCAGCGCCTCTGAAAGGTTTTCACTGTTGGATACGCTCTTTGTTTTTACTTTTTCTAGATCTGATACTGCCATTGAATGGTTTTCACCATCAAATCTATTCCCTGTATTATTCATTTTGTAGCTGGAAGATTTGACACTCTCCTAGTTGGAAGCTTCATTATGATATTCAATGGTGGAATTTGTTTCGGGATTGGTGGAACAGAGGAAGTTGACAATGGCTTCGTCATTGGAAAAGAGGGGGATATTAGATGGCTCAGTTTGATCCTAATCTATTAGTTCAGGATGTACTAGGGGTAAGGAGTTGTTAGATTGGCTAAAGTCAGATGCAGTAAGAGTCCCGATGGTAATGTCTTCAGATTGTCCAATAGTGAAATCAATGTCTATAAGGTAACTCTCCTCTGAATTATCTGTTTCACTTTGAGTCTGATCGTCTTCACTAGAATTATCAATGTGTAGTGATCCTATATCAAGCAGTCTATATCCTAAAATTTGACCCTCCTCACATATGGGTGTATACTTTTGGACTAAATCAATTTCATTATCATGACAAGACTCTTCAAATAACAAATCCAACTCATACTCATTTGAATCAGTTTCATGAGCGTCACTAGCTTGTAGTTGTAGGATTCTTTCAACAACTTGTTGTTTGGTTTCTTCTCTGGATTCTCCTATATATCCCAATCTTGTTTCATCTTTGGCTTGCATGGTGACAGGTTGTATTGGTTCTATGATGCCTTCTTTCCTTTTACCGATACGACCTTTTCCCTCATATCCCATCTTTTCCATGATTATCTTTCCTTTTCCATACTGCTATGTCTGTACACTTGAGGTGGATGCTTGTGATGATTATTCATCTTTGTACAACCAGTTTAAAACCTCCTTGTCATCTGACTCATCCACTAATGTGCCTGCTCTTTCAAAGGTTCCATCAAATAGTGTGGTGGGTTGTGATGATTGTTGTCTTGATGTTGATGGTTGTCCATATGACTTTGGAGAAGATGAAAGTTGTGATAAACATAAGGATTGTTGAAATGAGTATTCCCCCATGCCTTTGTCTTTCAATTGGATCTTGGCAACTTGTTTTGATAAGGATTCGAGTTGACCTTCCTGATTTTGTGGAGTAGGATTTGATGTACTTTCTTTACTTGAGGGATTGGCATCACCGATATCCTTATCCTTTAATTGGTCCTTTTTCTCAACCCACTTTGACAAGGTATTTAATTGTTTCCCATCATTTGATAAACCCTAAGTTGGAGCTTCCCTGTTGTGTGGTACAAAAGTATCTTGAGTACTCTTGAGGGTGTTACAATATTGGGAGTTGTTTGAATCAGCTGTAATAGTGATTTCTTGCCCATTGAATGTGAAATTCAAACACTGGTGATATGTGGATGGTACTGCTTGCATGTCATGAATCCAAGGTCTTCCCAAGAGTATGTTGTAGGTTAACTCTTTGTCTAATACCTGACATACTATATATGTGACAACTGGTCCCACTTGAATAGGTAGCACTATCAATCCTTGCGAAGATCTCTCCTCGTCATCATATTCTTTTATTGTGATTTTTCTTCTAGGATCAATGGCATTTTCTGAATAGCCTAGGGCATTGACAAGTTTCAAAGTACGGATATTTAGGCCAACTCCTCCATCTATTAGGACATGTTTAACACAGTGCTTGTGGATTAGGACCTCAATGTGTAGGGCAACGTTGTGGGGATGATTGATAGATACATCATCATGTTTAAAAAAGGATAAGCAGTGTGGTGCAGTCAAATGTACCACCATAGTCTAGAATTGGAAACCTCTAGATTGTTTGGTACAATGGTGGCAATTAGAGCTTGGTCCAAGATTTCCTTGTGAGCAGGTGAAATCTTGAGAAGTTCTAATATGGATATTTGTGTGGGTATCTTCTACAACTGATCCACTATGTTATATTGGGTTGCTGGGATAACAATTGATTTGGACATGGAAGGGGTATCTCCTTTCAATGTTACCTTGGCTTGTCCTCGTGTGATTGCATTGACGGGTGTGTTGTCTTGTGGCTCTTTGATTTTGATAACATTGATTTTATGTGAGGTAGTGTCAACATTATGGTTATGATTTTCAATTGCAATGACATTTTGTTCATGTCCCATGGTGTCATCATTTGTTGGGTTATCATTGACAATAGGATTTGATTTGTCATGGGTTGGATCATCAACCACCTCAATATGAAGAATGGTGGTGTCATAGACATAGTTCATGTTCTTTCCCTTGCTATTTGATGATGAGGACTCTCCTTTCTCATAGTTTAGTAGAGGGTTCTTGAACACCCCATCGTCATTGTTTGTCTAGAGTCCTTCTACAAATATCATTTTATTGTCAATTAAGTCTTGTATCAAGTGCTTCAATTGCATGCAGTCATTGGTTTTATGCCCTTTGTTTCAATGAAACTCACAGAAATGGGCCTCATTCCACCATGGGGGTTCAACTTGTGGTTCCCAATTTCTTGCTTCTGGTAGAGTTATGACCTTAGCTTCGAGAAGTTCTTTTAATGTTGATTCTGGGGATTGCCCAAAAGTTGTGAACGTCCTTCGATTTGAGGATGCTCGATACGATGGTGTTCTATATCCAGCATTACCTTGATTGTTGCTTTGGTTAACATTTTGGTTGTTGCCTTGGTTGTTGCTTTGGTTGTTTCCTTGGTTGTTGCTTTGGTTGTTGCTTTGATTGTTGGGGAGATTGTTATTCTGATTAGTTTTGGTGGTGGTTGCAGTTAGGTTGAATACAGGTTTTGCATTTTGAATTTCAACTGCACCATCATTTTTCCAATGTTCTTATTTCGTTGCCAAAACTTGGGTTTGTCGCCATTATTGTAATTGTTGGAGGAGTTTAATGAGTTGTTTTCATTGTATATCTTGATGACTCCTCTCTTGACTAAAGCATCCTTGATTTTAATCTCGTTCTCAATCAATTTTTTGAAGGTTGGGGGACATTGCAATTCCAATCTATAACTCATCTCGTCATTGAGGTTGTCAATAAAGATTGCTATCTTTTCTTTTCAGGTACAGACGAGAATATCATGCAAATAACCTTCTCCATTTTTGCAAGAATACAAGGAACGATTCACCCTTCTTTTGTTTCAAGTTGCAAATATCTTTCATAGTGACGTCATGTTGGATATTGTAAGAATATTGGGTGATGAACTTGTTGACTAATTCCTCAAAGGTGTTAATTGGTGGGGCGAGTTTGGAGAACCATTCAAGACAATGTCCACCTAAGCTTCAGAATACCCCTCCGTGTCGGTTGCCTTGGACTTGGGTATGAGTATTGGTGTGTGTTTCATTGATTACTGTGTTATTTGATTTTGTGAAAAATATAATATGTTAGTAGTCATGTTTAAATAATTAATTAGATCATAAGTGAAATTGCAAGGTTATTTAAAATATAATTAGGAATTAAAATAATAATCAATTAAATTAAATCAAATGATTTAGAACAAATGATCAATCAAATTAATTCGTTAAAAGTAAAAGTGATATTATTAGATAAATTGATTTAAATTGTTATGAACAAATAATCTTGAAAAGATAATTATTATCATAAGAAATTTAATGAATGCTTATTTAGAATCTTGCGAATGGTTGATTTTAATTATTTTAATGTGGAAGTAATTAATTAATAAAGTTTTGTGAAAATAATGAATATATATATATTTAAATAAAAAGTTCATTTCTGTGGATTTAAATTTATTTAATTTTTAATCAAATGCATGATAAAAGAAAATGAAATAGAAATACATGAAAAGGCAACAAAAGGAATTAAAGGGATTAAATATTATTTGGATTTATTTCTTGAGTTGTGACTTTTGGTTTTCACTGGAGAATATGAAGAATAAACAAATATAAAAGCTCAATCTTTTGTGGATTCGAATGGATTTGAATTTTATTTTTAAAAAAAGGAAGTGACTGTTGGTATTCTCCGGAAGAGGAAACATAAGAGGCTTCTTGTGTGAGTTTTTATTTTGGTTTGGGAAGGGGATTGCATTCTCTTCCCAACAGATTTTTGGGAATTTGGCAGTCATCTTTCTGTTATAGAATGGCATTCTTTTATTATTCTGAGAATTCATGGAGGAATAAGATTGGAGTTGAGGGGAGGATCTTGTAGCCGCTGCTGGAAACATTCGTTGGAAGAGGATTGGATTGGCAAAAAGGAATAGAGCTTCTACAGATCTACTTCAAACGCAGGACGCCAGGTTCCTCTCTTATTTATTTGTGTAGCATTAAATTAAATAGCAATTGATTGGAATTGTTTCGCTGTGCATGAAATTTTCATTTGGGGATTGGGATTGCTGTTTGTTAAAATGGAATTTGGTTGGGTTCTTGACTGTCAATTATTAGATTGAAATTTCTGGGAGTTCGGGACTGTTGGTTATTTAAATAAAATTAATTGTTGGATTTGTACTGTTGTTCATTATAATATAACTAAGATGGGAATTTTGGAAAAGAACCAGTAGTACTGTAATTTTGTCTGGAAAATATAATTAGTCAACTTAAGAATAATTCTTTTTACTGGGAAAAGAAATAATTTTCTTAAAAATCAATTCTGTACCTGTATATCTTTGCTCTGTTTATATATCTATCCATTATGATATCAGGCTCTGTATTTGAATTATATAAATACGTATAAATATGTGTATAAATATATATATAAATATATATTATATACATATATAAATGTAATTATATACATATATAAATGTAATTATATTTATTCATATCTATTTATGAAATTTCCTTATCTCTGTGTTCAGCCGTGCTCCCACGAATTTAAATTAGAGAAAATAAAAATAAAATAAAAAATTATAATGAGTTTAAGCTAATCAATTGTGGTCTACTTCTGTACTGCATCTACCATTCTGTCTGAGGTTTCAAGGCTAAGGACTGCCTCACGTTTAGCCTCCTATCAAGCAGACACTGTAGGATCATCTACTGTTTGATCATTGCGGGATAGAAATTCACTCTGACCGTCCTAGCCTAGTTTTTTCAAATTTTGTTTGAAATTTCGCTTATTTTAAATGGATTTCAAATGAAAAGTATTCTCTTTAACATATTTTCAATTGATAAGTATTTAAATATATATATATATATATATATATATATATATATATATATATATATGTATATATATATATATTTTATGTATATATATATTTATGTATATATATATATTTATGCATATATATATATATTTATGTATATATATTTTAATTATTATTAAATCATATATGTTTCTCTCGAGATTTCTTAAGCACGATTAGTTAATTATTTCCCATTGTAAAATCGTAATTTTGCTGATATGATTAAAACATAATTGCATTATAGTGAACATGAAATTAGAGAGAAGAATTTCATTAATTTGTTAAATTATAAACGCAGATGGGATGATATAGTAAAAGCATTATGAATAAATATATATGTACCGCATTGATTTATTTAATTTCAGTTTTGGAGTAGAATACTTTGAATGGTGAAAAGAATTCCTTTAATCTGTTAACACTTTGAATTCGACAGATATCATAATAGAAGGGCAATTTGTGAATATATATTTATATCAACATTGATTGTTTAATTCGTATTTTTAAATGAGTATATGCAGGAAATAGAAAATTAATATAGAATTGAATAAGTCATCTTTTATCTTCCTTATTTTAGAAGTTAGTCTTGTAGATTTTGTTGAAATTTTAGAAAAGATCTATTATCTTCTCTACTTTCCTTCATCAAAAAGAATTAAATATATATAGATATGTAGTGGTTTTAAAAGGTATTTTTGGGTGTAAATTTATTTAGATAGATTTAAGATTTTAAGGTGGTAATTTCTAATATGTAGTTCAAGTATTTAGAGTATTGTTATTATTGTTATTTTAAAGTATAGACAATTGATCTTGAGTGGTTTTCTCAATTAATTTAAATATTGGAAGTGAGTGTTAAGTTAGTATGATGAAAGGAAATGGAAATAGTGTTTTGAACATAAGTAGTTAGGAAATGATAATGAGTTAATTACCCAATTATTAAGTAGTTTTCAATTATGTTGATAAATGAAAAGGGGAAATTTAAAGGTATGGGCATAGTTAGAGATTGATTAGGGTATTTTCGAATTGGATATTTTATTGGTGAAATGGAATTTTAGTCTTTTGAAAATTGACTTCCTTTATATTCATTTAATGGTTGGTTGTAAGTTCTCTTTATGATAATACTTTTAGAATACTTGTGATGGTTATCATGAATTATTTTAGTATGGGTAAGTTGTAAAGTTTTAGTTCTGGTCGTTAATTGATTGGTTAATAAATATTGTTCTCAATTGAATTTTTGGTTGATGTTTATTATGCAAATGTTTGATGGAGTTGTGAGTGATTGAGTATTTAAGGTGTTCTGTAATTTGGTCCTTTGGATGCCTGGTTGCATGCTTTTACCTCTTTTATTAAAGGATTGTTTTTGGACATTTCCTTATTGGTATGAATGCCGTTGGAGATTAATTTTCATTCAAGGAATCCTTTGTCATTTAAATTTTGTTGCAATGTAATTGGGAACTCGTGTTTTGGTTTATGAGTTATGGATGGTTGATCTTCTTGAATTTCTGATTTATTTTGTATCGAAGTGGTTTATGTAGTCTGGATGGAGATGTTGATCTTATTTCAATGTTTTCACTCATTATATTTGAATTGAAATTGATCTGGTGGCCTTGCAATTATTGTTGTCATTGCTATGTTGTTTTTATGAAAGTGATTTGCGTACCATCATAAGGGGGTTCTTGTGAGGAGAAAATTGAGGTCTCCCATGGAATGCCTAGTTGGTGGCTTTTGGTTTCATTTAGTGATTTCGTGAATTAAAGGTTGATTTTCTTTTGCGTTTTCCTATTTGAGGTGACGCCATTGTTAATTTGTAGATGGGTCTTGATGAATCTTTCCTTGTTATGGCTTTTTCTGATTTACTCTCATATTTGAGGAAATTTTATCCTTGTGTTGAATTATTGGAGAAATACTCATGTTGCTTCACTTTACCTTTGTTTATGGGTTTTCATTCTTTTGGCTTCCAGAGGCTTGAGATGATTGATAATTGATGTTCTCTCTCTTTATGGGCCCTTGATGTGGCAAGTGTTTTGGTTTCATGATTTTAAAAGGGTTGTACATAATTTGTTGAGATTTGGAAATTGTATTTATAGCGAGATGGGTAATGCCTCGCATGCTTCTCGGTTGTGATCTAATATTCTTATTTTGCTGGTACAACCCTTGGTTTTTATGTTGTTGGGTCTCTAGGGAGAGTGGCTCCTCGTGGGGGCCGGCCCCGTTTAAGGGGAAGAGCTCAGGATAACCCACGAGTGAGTTAGTAAATAAGTGAAAATCTAATAATTAACTTAGGAGGGTTGGGTTGGGTAGTAACATCATTGCAAGATTTTAAAAATGGATGCCTCGTCTTCATTAGTGCTTCCACAGACTAATGGAAGGCTGAGAAGGCCGTGGTTGGCAAGGTCGTGACCTCGTCCTCACGAGAGGTCTGCGGCTCCGCATGAGTCACCCTATGGACCGGCGCCTCCAGTTGGGAGGAAGAGCACAGGACAGCCATAGATGGGACCGGCGCCTCCAGTTGGGAGGAAGAGCACAGGACAGCCCATGTAGGACTATGCGATGACACTCTCCCCTAGTTTCCCATGTGTTTTACTTTATTGTGTTTCCTCTGGAAGTAGGTTGTGGGAGTTGGTTTAGATTGTTGTTGAATTGATTTATATTGATTTATGGATTATTGCCTTGATACATCTTTTGGTGTACTTTGTGGACTTGTATGATCTCATTGATATTTGACTTATGACCTTGTACTTTTATGGTACTGTGATAGGATGTTATTTAATTGCATTTGGAATTGTATTATGTTTATTAATTCCGTTGATTTGGAAGTGTTTCATGATCATCCTTTGGCTACTTGTTACTGGTCATTGCTTTGATTTATATGATGAGATGTATGATTTTAAGTTATTTTAATGACTCTTGGTTGTTGTTGATTATGTCTTTGTAATCCTTGAGTTTTATGATACTTTTGTATGTTGTGGAGTCTTGGGGTTTCCTTTTTGGATGTTCTTGGTTGAGGTCTCTTCTTGTTAGCTCCTAGCACGGGGGGTGGGTCTTCGGACTCACATGGTCGGGTGGAACGTGCTAAGCACCCCATTGGGTCCCCAGTCGAGGATCGAGAGGTGCGGATTGGTGCGGTTGCAGCGACTTCAGTGTTGTATCCATCTTGGAGCTAGTTTTCATCTATTCATTTGTATCATGATTCTTGTTGTATGGTTTCCGTGCAAATTGGAAACACTTTTGTATCATTGTACTTCTTGAATATTGTATTGTAATGTAACATTAAACCTTATGTGGCTATTGGCAGTTGTTATTCAATGTGTTGAGTTAATTATGCATATGTTGTATTTATGTACTCAGATGGTTCCTTATCAATGCTTTTCATGTATATGTTATAATTGTTAATGTTTACTTTGTTATGGATTACATCTCTAGATTTTATTCTTTATTGTTGTTGTGTGGATCTCAGTCTAGTAATGACTCTTCGTGTACCCCAAGGGATGTATGTGTTAGTGAATCTGCTTAAATGGAATTCATGTCATGACTTAATGTGTAATACATGTATGTTATGTTTACTTTAAAAAAAAAAAAAAATTGTGCTGTGTTTATTGTTTAATTGTCCTTTGCCCGGACGCATGGCATGTTCTCTTTTGGGAATAATCTCATCAATTATTTTTCCTCATATTCAAATTCAAGACTCATGGTCCTAAATTCCCTCACATGGTCTATCGGATCAATTTTTCCATTGTATTTGTTGTACTTTGGGAACTCGCAATGTTTGGGAAAGGGTATCATGTGAATACTTTTATCAAATGGATAAGGACAAATGTCTTGGATCAAGTATCATTTTGAAGTCCCTCTTTGCATATCAAGGATTTGTTGTTGAATGTTCTTCATTTGGTGAGTGAGAGCAACCACTTGTTCAGGATCATTTTCAGGCTTTTTGGGTGGTGCTTTCAATTGATTCACATCAAAGTCGTCTGGCAATTTGGAACCTTGTTTGGCTAGCATAAGGAGGTATTTTTCCCCATTTCTTTCAAAAATATTTTCCAAACATTTGTGGAAATTGGGGTCTTGTTCCACATGTTGGATTTCTTCTTTGGTTATTTCTTCCCCTTCAGTGTTGTTGAGTCCACATAAAGGATTCTCTTCAGCCTCTGCCATGGTGTTTTGTGTTTCACTGTTTTGAGTCTCAATGATTGGAGTTTCAATGGTTGGAGTTTCAATGTTTGGCGTTTCAATGGTTGGAGTTTCAATGTTTAGCTCTTTGATGTTTTGATTTTTGAGTCCTTTTTCCTTGAGCTTTTATTTTTGTAACCTTGTTTGAACGAGCATACAAGTGTTATAGTTTTGACTAAACTTTGATCTAGGTTTTGGAAAAGTACCAAGGATTACAACTAAGTCAAATAGAATGACAAATTCTAATGAGACTAAGTTTGATTTGACTATATAGCTTTGTTTCATGATGAGAGGATGATAAATCTTGATGATGAAACTAGGCTTAATAATCAAGGGTGTGATAAATTTGATGATTTTGGTACTTTGAGATATTAGATCTTGGTCTAGGTTAAAGAATTCCACTTGTAGAGGTCAATTTTAACAAGTTTAGACTTCTAAGGTATCTAAGGAATAATTTTGGACTTGAGAAAATTCTAAAATTTTGGTTCAAACTTGTGAAACGAGATACTCAAACCTTTGAAAAAGTCTTGGATTTTGACAAGAGTAAAATGAGTACAAGTGGGGATTGTTCTTTGAAGCTCTTTTGTAAAAATTGAAGACCAACCTCTCTCTAAATTCGTAGAGTGTTGAGAGACATTTTTTATGTTCTCTTGGACTAAGAACTTTGGACTTGGGTTTCCGGATTTTAATCTTTCGTGAAATCATTTGATGAAACACATGTTTAGACTCTATTTTACCTAAGGAATGGTTGAACACTGCTGAGGATTTCTGGGGTGAGATTGATTGTCAGATAGGAGATGAAACTAGGTCACTGTTTTGTGGTATGCAAAAAGCACCACAGAAAGTGCAAAAAGTGCCACAGAAAGTGCAAGAAGTGCCATAGAAACTGCAAGAAGCACCACATAAAGTGCAAGAAGCGCCAAAACAGGTACAAGAACCGCCACAAAAAGTGCAAGAAGTGCCAGAACAAGTGCAAGAACCGCCATTGAAAGTGCAAGAAGTGGTAGAAAGTCTTACAAGGCTCTGTAAGAAGGTTTTGACTCTTGTAACTTGGACAATATGTGTGAATACAGGTGCAAGAAGCACCAGAAGGCAGTCAATATGTGCTAGAAAGTCTACAAGATGTGCTAAAATGGGAGAATAACACTATTTCTTGGAAGTTTGTTTGATTTTTTGGATTTTCCAGTTGGAGACTTGGTTGTTTCAATGAATGTAATTCTGAATCATGGTTTTCACTTTCAACATGTGATGTTTTGTTTGAATTTTTTTTAAAACACTTTGATAAAGACACATCAAGCAATGTACACTTCTAATGTTGTGAAAGACTATATTCTTTTGGATTCCATGCGGGTTTTACCCCAACAACACTTATTCTTAGCGGATGACTAAATTCTTGACCCCGTTGGCTCCCCTCCACGACACTCACTTCTATGGGGCAGCTAAGAATCAATACCCATGAATCTCCCATGGCATATTTCTCATCTCTACTAAAAATTGAGAGAATGTGGATGCCTTCGCAATGACTGTTGTTGCACCAAAGAATAGATAAAGGTTTTTGGCCAAACTATAACAAGGGTTCTAGTATGGACATTCCATTTGTGGGGGATAATCCATGTGGTGAGAGACCATTGTTTCCCTTCTCGTCGGAACTATCCTCGTGATACTTGTCTTTGTTCAAGTACCCACATTTATATCCTGGTTAGAAGTCGCTTGGCTTTAGCGTGTTACCGGTTGGGTCGTTCCTTTGGGTGATTACTTTTTCTCACAAGGTAGGCCCTATAAGATAAACAAAAGCAAGAAATTATACCCATAGTTCAATCAATCTTTGTTTCATGTAAACAAAGAGAGAACACATGTGATATACTCAACTCACACTCGCACACAAAAAGTGAATGGGTCTGGCTTTTTGGTCACCCAGTTAAGGGGAGAGTATATGCCTACCATCCATCAAACACAAAATACACGGTGTTAATTAACCTTTTAATTAAGCTATGTTCCTAAATTAACCAAAAGAAAACAAGTAAATCACTTCCAGCCCCTGCAATATGTCAGTAGTTTATGTTTGAGTCTTTGATAGCGAATATGGGAAACCTACAAAACAACACAGAGTATTAGCCTTCGAATTTAGTGAAAAATAGGGAAACTGCAAAAAGTGCCATAATAGAGATAAAAAGTGCCACATAAAGTGCAAAAAGTGCCACATAAAGTGCAAGAAGTGCCACAGAACATGCAAGAAGCGCTAAAACTCAAAAACCATGTTTTTGGACCCTGGTGAGCTTTTTTGGAAACTTGCAAAAGGTGCCATAGAAAGTGCAAAAAGCGCCATAGATTATTCGAAAAGCATCACAAAACGTGCAAGAAGCACCACATAACATGCAAGAAGCGCCAAAATGGATGCAAAATGCGCTAGAATGGGTGCAAGATGCGTCAGAACGGGTGCAAGATGTGCCAGAAGTCTCACGTTCGAACCTATGAACATAAATTTTCCAAAATGTTAAAAAAAATTGGGGCAAGGCCCCACAATGGGCGCCATTTTGTGTGTGTGTGAAATGTGGAAAGTTATTTTCAACACAAACCTTAATGAAACGAATTATATTAAAGATTCAAAGCAAAGAAGCTACTATAAATTGCAATTTAACGAATCTTTCAATAATGTCTCATTGTCCTCTATTCTTAATGATTCATTTAACCCTTTGGCCCTCAGATTTCTATGTGCACAAAGGCTATTAGAATGACACTTAAGAAACGAGATTAGTATTCAACATGCAAGCCAACTAAGTTCCTACATGCAACTATATGATGGAAAGGATAATGGATGCCATGATGAATAGATGATGGTGTTTATGATGAATTGACAAACGGTGGTGGATACTATGGTAGTGACCTATATGATGCTATATATGATTCTACATATGCTCAAATGCAAATTATGAAAGAATAAGATGATACTCCATATGCTCAAATGCTAACTATGAAAATGCTAATCTAAAATGCAACTATGATGCAAAGGATGACATAAAATGCAACTATGAAGCAAAGTGTTAGTCTAAGATTTAACTATGATGCAAAACATGATATAAGATGTAAAGTGTTTATGACAAATTGACAAACGGTGGTGGATACTATGGTAGTGACCTATATGATGCTATATATGATTCTACATATGCTCAAATGCAAACTATGAAAGAATAAGATGATACTCCATATGCTCAAATGCTAACTATGAAAATGCTAATCTAAAATGCAACTATGATGCAAAGGATGACATAAAATGCAACTATGAAGCAAAGTGTTAGT
Organism: Sequoia sempervirens; assembly: GCA_007258455.2. Lineage (NCBI taxonomy): Eukaryota > Viridiplantae > Streptophyta > Pinopsida > Cupressales > Cupressaceae > Sequoia > Sequoia sempervirens. The sequence goes on along the minus strand of VDFB02365727.1, from coordinate 534 downwards.
CTAAGATTTAACTATGATGCAAAACATGATATAAGATGTAACTATAAGACTCCATAATGCTCCCAAGCTCAAACGATAAACTTGCATGATAACTTTACTTCAAATGTGGATGCCAAATACAATGCCAAAGGGTTGTATTTATAACTGTTTCCAAGCATATAGTGAGGTGGAAATAATTGACGGTCTAGATTCGAACAAGAAGAATGGATGGTGGAGATGGAGAGAATCAAGATGTTGTCCCCTTGACCAAAGACAACATGCCATATGGATGAAAGAATCTCTTGACCAATGGGAAACATGCCATTTGGATGGAAGACTCAAGTGTGGGAAGAAAAGACCATGTGCTTTTGAAATTGGTGGAAGTGTGTGAGGAATGAGCCATGTGCTTTTTAAAATGAGTTGAAGATGATTCTAATTAAAAATTAGAGTTATTTAATTTCATGTGACCTTGGTGAGGTGGCACAAAAAGTTGTAGACATGTGCTCAAATTCCTAATCGAGATTAGTGAAGATTAATTAAATAAAACAAGTTTAT
>VDFB02365725.1:0-43316 GCA_007258455.2 Sequoia sempervirens | reverse complement strand
GGGCCTTCGGTGCACTTTGATCAACTCTGCAGCTCCAAGGATCTATAGATTCCTTTGTTCAATACTCCTCAAGAGAGTACCTGTGGATCCATTTTCCTACCCTACGCTTTTGATCTTGTCAAATTACAATCTACTTCCTTGATAGTTTAGGTATACATTTCTAAACTCTTCAATCTACTTTACCAAACATTCATTTGACACTCATGCTCGCTAAAGTGGGGGGAAAATGTATTGGACTGAATTTGCAACCCTCTCTTAAATTCCCCTTTTACACCCTCTACCTTAGAAAAATAAAGCCTGACTAAGAAATTCCACATCACCTATCTGCTATGCATCCACTTTGCACTTGTCTCTTGTGTCGATGGGGGAATTTTTGTCAAGTACAAATGCACGATGCGTAGATGTGTGTGCGGCACACTGTCGTCCCTAACAGATTCCTACCTTTGGAATCCACATAGATGTTACGTTTGCCATTGGCAATGAAATGTAATGCCTCTATGCCTTCTATTCGACTCGAGAATGGATCTTTCCCTCTCTTTTCTTCTTCAAATGCATATCTTTCACTATCACATCATCTATTTGGAAATTCACTCCATCTTCTTCACAACTCTACACACTAGCTTGATCTCTTTAACATATTTGAGCAATCCATCTTTTACACATCTTTTTGTACTTTTTCCACCATAGGAGTTATAACTTGGTGTCTTGAGGGACTGCTTCTTCATTGTTGCGGTAGTGTAGACCTTACCAAGCTTGCATCCTCCTCTACATGCTTGTGGGAACCTCGATTGAGAAGGTGATATTGCTTCTTTATTTATGTAGCATAGTGTTATTGTTATTATTTGATTTCTTTCCATTAGTTTCTTTGTCACATTTTCTATTGATCTATCTAGTTGTTCATGGAGGTGAAAACACCAAAGTGGGGGTTTGACTAAGGAAAACCCCTATACAACCCCAACATTTTTCCTCTCTTGGCTATGTGTAGGTATATGTGTGTGTGGAGCTTTCTAATGAACTAGACTTCTCGTGAGTTGTTCTTCATCACCTCCTTTATCATTACTAGTCATTTTGTTTATTATCATCCTAGTTAGTATTTTAGACCTTAATTTCTAAGTAGTTAGTAGGTTTTTGCTCCTTTCATTGTACTTTACACTTTCTAACCGTATGGATACCAATGCCCTAGAGAGCGCCACGCTGTCATCCTTGACCTGCATTGCTACCCTTGGGTAGAGAGTTTTCTGAGGTACAATTCATGTTCCAAAAACTTGCTCATTTAGCTTCATCAAATCTCTCAGGTTAGTAGAGTGACAAAAGCACTTAAGAGTGCTCTTCATTCTCTATCCTTGATCTAAAACACTTGTCCATCTTGAGGTAGATTAGGGTAGCCCTCCACTCTTGGCTCTCTATAACCTGGAGCCTTAGTGTGGTTGTTCCCCTTCTTCTACAATATCAAACCTAAAGAAATATCTCATCATGCAAGTAGATCCTTTGCAAATAGGTTTAATCATGCATTATTTGGTTATTTTTTTACTTGTAATAAGTATTGACATAAAGCTATAGAATACAAATATGAAATGGATAGAAGAAATTTTGTGTGTAGAAATTATCTTTCTTCTCTAGTGGAAGTCAATGTGGCATGTCAGATATGCAACAATGTTGGGAATATAGAAAAATTCTGCAAAAGTGATTTTGCAAAATAAAAAATTCGAAAGGAAGATGATGCTGAGCAAGTCAAGGAAACAAGTGAAGAAAAATCAATGGTTGTTCAAAAAAAAATTCATGTTCAGGGATAATCAAATCTTTGAATAGTTGACAGTAGGTGTTCAAGTAACATGACTGGTAACAAAAGCAAGTTCATCAAGTTGGTTAAATGGGATTATGGTTTAGTAAAGTTTGGAAATAATTCATCATCAAATATGTGGAAAAGGCATTGTAAGTATTGATGGAAAATACAAGACTGAAGGATTTTTCTATGTTGAAGGTCTCAAGCACAATATTATCAATGTAAGTCAGATGTGCAACAAAGGATATAGTCTCTTATTTAATGAGCAAGGATGTGAAATCAGAAAAGCCAAGTTTGGAAGATTGGTGGCATAAGGTTCAAGGACTGAAGGAAACTTATACAACCTTAAGGATGTGAATGGAAGAAGTTATCTTCTAGGACATACAAATGAATGTTGCTTGTGGCATAAGAGGATGGGACACATCAACTTTAATAACCTTGATAAAATAAACTACATGCATGCAATGAGAGATATTCCAAGGATTTTTAAGCCTACAAGTACCATATGCAGAGAATATCAAATTGGGAAGCAGACAAGGATAATGTTTGGGACCAATGAATATTCTACTACAAGACCTTTGTAATTAGTTCATACTAATATGTGTGGACCAACTAGGACAAAGATTCTTCAAGGTGAAAGGTATTTTATGTTACTCATTGATGATTTCTCTAGCATGACATGGGTTACTTTCTTGAAAGAAAAATTAGAAGATTTTAGTAGATTTAAGATCTTTAAGCCAATGGTTGAGAATGAAATGAATGCTAGAATCAAGTTTCTAACATCCAATAGAGGTGGTGAGTTTACATCAAGTGAATTTGAATAATTCTATGAAGAGCATGGGATAAAGAGACATTATCATGTTGCTTGAACTCCTTAGTACAATGGAGTAGTAGAAAGAAATAATAGAAATGTTCAAGGGATGAGAAGAACAATGTTGAATGAAGCAAAATTTCCTTATGTGTATTGAAATTAAGTTATTCATATTGTTGTCTATATCCTTAAAAGAGATCAGCTAAGGGTGGATAGCACCAAAACTCCCTATAAGCTCTAGTATGGGTGACTAACTACTATCAAATATTTCAAAAAAATTGGAAGTAGATGCTTTATCAGGAGAGATGAAGAAGGATTGGAAAAGTTTTATTCAAGATCATATCAAGGAATATTTCTTGGGTATTCAACTAGGAGCAAAGCCTATAAATTCTATAGCAAAATATTGATGAAGGTTGTTGAAAGTACAAATGTCAAAGTGGATGAAGAATTTCATCAAAGCACACAAAAGAAAGAAGACTACTCAACTGATGAATCTACCTAGACGAAGGAAGAAGAAGAAGTTGCAGAAAAGGAGGAAGATTAGGAGAAATCCCCCAAGACTCTTTCCAAGTATTTTCAAAAGAATCATTCAGAAGATCATATCATTGGAGATAAGAATGAAGGATTGTAGATAACAAGGTTTGTAAAAGAAAATAGAAAAGTTAATTTTTTCTGTTGTCGATAATAAAGCCAAATACTTTTGTTGATACCAACAAAGATGAAGAATGGATCCAAGCTTTGGAAGAAGAGCTAAATAAAATTGAGAAGAATCAAACTTGGGAATTGGTGCCAAGACCTACAAACAAGAATGTAATGGGAACAAAATGGGTGTTTAGGAAAAAAACTAAATAAAGATGGAAAGGTTGTAAGAAATAAAGCATGACTGGTTTGTAAAGGATATTCACAAGTGGAAGGAATTGAATTTGAGGAAAAAATTTCTCTAGTGGAAAGAATGGAGGCCATCATAATGTTTCTAGCATTTTTTTTTCACAAGAACTTCAAAGTTTATTAGATGGATGTGAAATCTGCCTTCTTGAATGGTGAATTAGAAGTATACATAGAATAACCTAATAGATTTTAACTATCAATAGATTTGAGAATGGTATGTAGAACTTAAGAAGGCTCTATATGGTCTCAAACAAGTCCTCAGGGCTTGGTATGCAAGATTGGACAAGTAACTAACTTAGCAAGGATTCAAGAAAGGTACCACAGACAATAATTTATACATCAAAGTAGAGGATGAAAATATTCTAATTGTTGTGGTATATGTTGATGATATAATCTTTGGATTCAATTATGAAATGTGTAAGAAGTTTGTTGAGGAAATGCAGAAAGAATTTGAAATGTCTACGTTAGGTGAGTTTTCATTCTTTCTTGAACTTCAAATTTCACAATCAAATAATGACATCTTTATCTCTCAAGCGAAGTATGTCAAGGAAATGCTAGAGCAATTCAGTATGAAAGACCATAAGCCAATGAGTACTCCAATGGTAACTGGTTGCCATTTGAGTAAGGATGATGTGTCACCTAAGGCTAATCAAACTATGTATAGTTCCATGATTGGAGGCCTACTATATTTAACTACTTGAGGGCCTAATATTATGTAGGTAGTTTTCTTGGTTGCAAGGTTTCAAGTTGATCCAAAATAAACTCATATAAAAGTTTTCAAAAGGATTTTTAGATATTTGAAGAGCACTCTAGACTATGGACTATGGTATAAAAATGGTATTGACTTTTCTTTGAGTGTGTATAGATGTTGATTGGGTTGGTAGTGTTGATGATAGAAGGAGTACCAGTGGTGGAGCTTTCTTTTTGGGAGATATATTGGTCTCTTGGTTTATTAAGAAGCAGGACTTAGTGTCCTTGTCAACAATAGAAGTAGAGTTTATTGCTACAACATATTTTTGTGCTCAAGTGTTGTGGATGAAGCAAACTTTGAAGGACATCAAGGTGATGTATGATGAGCCCATCCAATTTTGTGTGATAATACAAGCACCGTCAATATTTCAAAGAATCTAGTGATGCATGCTAGAACCAAGCACATACCTATCAGATATCACTTCTTAAAGAAGAAAGATGCTTATCGGGAAGTAAGATTGGAGTATGTGCCTACAAATGAACAAATTGTAGACATCTTCACAAAGGAACTTTCAAAGGATATTTTTCAGTATCTCAAACAAAAGCTAGGGGTTGTTGCCCCTCCTTCTAACTAGATGCATAGTTGGTGCATCTATCTAGGGGGAGCAATTCAAGACAAATTTTTATTCCTAGATTGATGAAGGCTACCTCTCAAGGGGAGAAGGTAGATGAATGTTGTAGCTTATGTAGATAGGGGGAGCTTGTATGTTCTAGAAAGCTCGGTTGAAGACCTGTTGTCACGAGGACAACTCCCTTAGCTAAGTGTGAAACTTAGCTATCCTGTTAAATATGGGATCATCTTTAGACTGTAGGTTGCTTATGGTAAAGATGAACCTCCAAAGTTGGTTGGTTCCCTTGATGAACCTCCTAAAAGCATTCTAGTTTGATAGGAAAAATGATAGAAAACTAAAATTTAAGATAAAATAGACCTAGGATGTGATGCATCAATGATGAAATGACCTTATACTTGTTATTCTAACTCACAATTATTCTTGAAAACTCATCTTAAAGCTATGTACAACTCAATTTTTGGACTAACTTATAAAAAAGTGTCTCAAGGGGAGGTTATGTTTCAGGTTTTGTTGCAGGAAAATAGTGTGTTTTCACAACCATTAACTTTAAAACAACTAACACAACCTATGACCTACATAATTTTTCCATATCATTGCATGAAAAAATGATTGTAAATGAGACCCAAATCAAGGATTCAATACTAAAATCGTAAAAATTACTTCAAATCATTTGCGATATTACTCCATACACAAAATTTGAGAAGGAAAACTTGCTACTTTTATTGATAAAAAAGGAGTTTTTCTTGTAAAATCTTTAAAAATACTAAAAAAGCTACATAAAAGTTGTTTCTCTATATTGAAACTATCTCAAAATTGAGTTATAATCTCTTTCTTTTGCATAAGGCAAAAAGAAAGCATAGAAATAACTACTATAAAAATAGTTGGATGCTTGGTCTTATATAAGACATCTTCAAGATAATTGAGGATGAACCTTGTAGAAAATGTGAAGCTTACATGATTTGATGAATTGGATGTGAAACTTGAAGTGAAATCATGCAACCTTTGGTGAAGAAGAGTTGACTTGAACTACTCACTTGTTGACCTTTGCAAGATCCTTGAAGTGTGCCCCAACTCAACTTGAGTTGATCTTCTAAAAAAAACATGAAATTGATTGGAATTGATATCCTCAATCAATTTGCATGAAACTTTTAGTTGTTGGGCGTACAAAGAAAAAAAGCCTCCATTTTAGGACTCCAAACTACTCCAAATTGAATGATTTTAGGCTCAAACTCCTCTCAACTTTAGTTGTAACCATGAGGGCTTCTAAAATAGGCCTAAACTACCTCTAATTGCATAAAAACTTATCGTAAAGGCCACTTAACTCCCCATTATCTCATGAATATCCTTTGCATGATGATAGTTAGATAACTAGGCCTTCCAAGTTTAGCATCATTACTGGTAATCTACATTTTTCATCTTCATTGAAGTCGCCTAACTATGGTTTATTTGTTTCATGGAGAATTTGTATTAATTTCCCTTTTAGAAGGTTGCCCCTATCTTTGTTTGATGGAATCTTCATTGCCATTGTTGTTCGTACATGTCTTTAATCTACCCTTTTCTTGCTCTTAAAGCCTCATAGTTGGTCTAGCATTATCTTTGATCACCTTGTTTGACCTATTCATATAAATTTTCTCATTGTCCTTTAATGCAACCTTTTTTTTTTCCTTTACCCCTTTGGCCATTGACATTTAAAATGACAAAAGTTATCCTCAGCCGTGTTTGATACATGGCTTATTGTTTCCATGCCCTTAGTTTCCTTTGCACAGTCAATCCATTGTTTGGTCTTATCTTCATGAGGACCACAACTCCTCTTCAGAAACCCTCATGTATCTCTTTACTTGAACATCTAAACCTCTGTTAGCTTTTCTAAACTTTTGTGAAGGTAATATTAGTTGTACGTTGTTTAGAAAATTCAATCAATACTATTCAAGTCATTTGTACCATGTTCCATACCTTTATGAGATGAAACAAGACCATCGATAATAGAAGTAAAAGTACCAACATTTTATATTCCACTTCCTTAAGAACTTGAGAGAAGAGGTAATCTTTAAAAGTGATTGTCCTTTTTATAGAAGAATTGCTCTTGGTTGTTATGTTTGATAGACTATTTTGGCTTTCTATCCACCTTTGTTCCCATCACAGTAACAGTGTTTCCTTACCTTCATTTCCTATTGTGACTACCTCTATTCTTGGTGGCTCTTCATCACTTGGCATTTTTCCTTTTGATGATTCTTATTCAACATTGCTAACTATCATTTGCAATATGGAATGAAGTTATGGCTACCCTTAATGATTTCTCATGTTCTAACTATCATTTATGGACATGAAATATTGTTCATTCTTGGTTCATAAATGGACTTTATAACAATTCTACCCTATTGGCATCTTCTCACTATCTCATGCTTGTAAGGTTAGTCCTTCTCATGCAATGTTATTGATTGTCATAACCCATTGTCAAGACTTCACAATCATTTAATGAGAATGATTTACGTAAGGTTATGGCTGCCCTTGTCAAAGTAGAAAACTACCCCTTTGATGGTGTAGGGTTGTCATTTTCCTTTTGATGTTCTCTATGGTGAGTATGGAATATATTTAAGTCGCCTCAAAACACTTGCATTAAAACTTATGATTGCCATCAATGTCATTCATTGTCACATTACAATTATGACCACAGTCCTACAGGTCTTCATTTCAAAGCCACTATCCTTGAATTGTCATGGAGTATGCATGCCATCAAATCTACCCCCTTTTGATAGATGACTAAAATTTGCATGCATCTAACTATCCTTGTCTATAAAATTTGATTGTCATTTCTTCAAGGTCATTTCCGTCATCATGCATATTTGGTTTTCACAATTTACTTTATATGACTGTCACACTACAAGGTCAACATGGTCATTGTCTTTTCTTTGCTACATATTCCCCATGTCATTCCTCCAAACCTTACCCTTTCTCCTTGCAATCACCTCAACTTCAAACTGCATAATGAGCTCCATATGACTGTCAATCTTTATTGTGCATGTCCTTATAGGTTCATTAACTACATCTAATTTTCTTTGTTTGTTCTTAAGCATAAGCAATGGTGACTATCCATATCAACTTTATGGTAATTGTCTATGCATTGAGAATCTGACTACGCCCTTCAAAACTCACGTCTTATTGATTATGTTTGATGACACCAAGACCACTGATCTTTCATGCGACAGTTATTCATGCTTTTAAGTTTGGTCCTTTGAAATGACCATTGACATCATGGGAATCTTCCCTAAATTAGGTCCTTTGCAAAGTTCACTTTATTGACTAATCACCAAGGCTGCCCTTTGTACTTTACTCATGCATTCTCCTTGACTATTATAATTTTATCTTTCAAAAATTCAAGGCATTTCTCTCTCTTAGACAAGGACTATGGTTATTGTGTCACTATTAACTGTCCCTTGTCTTATTAATGTATATCACCCTTATTCAATTTTCCTTCCATTGGCAAGCTAAGGTTTGTCCTCATTGCTAAGTATTGTCCCTTTTTGCATATGATTTGATGGCTTCATTGTAGACTACCCTCATAATATCTTCATCTTGCTTTGGCAGTCTATTTATCATTGACCCCTATGACATGACAGTCACTTTCAATAAAACTGCCCCTTGAATATTTTAAAGGAATTTTATGACTATGACTCTTTAGGTTTTCTTCATCTCGCTATTTTTGACTATCCTCCATTATGATTTTTCTCCATTATGTCTCATGAATTTTTTAGGTGACATGAAATCACTTTTAGGATGGTTGTCCTTTATTCTCCTTGATATGCCACTTAACATTTTTTTCCTAATCAAACTTGTTGTCCTCACTAAACTTTGATGAAGGTTGTCTTTTAATTCTTGATGGTTGTCTTGTGGATGTTTTGGATAGTCATAACATTTGCAATCCCTAATTCGCTGTCCTTTTCATTTTCTATTAGAGACATTAGAGGTGGATTTTGCAAGTTAACTTCATCATACAATCTGCCCTCTAAACCTTTAAACCCTTAACTATCACAAGGTTTGAAAATAGAAAATTTGAGACTATCCTTCCTTTTGTCTATTGACTATGCATGCCTTTGATACCATTTTTCCACTTAACCTTTTCTTGATGGTCCTTCATCCTTCTTATAGGACAATCATCTTCTCACATAACCTTTCTTAACCATGAACCATGACCTAAGAACTGTCCCAATCCTTGATTTTTTGCACGAACCTCATGATCTCTATGACTAAGTTATCTTGGTGACAAATTCCCTTGATGATCTGCCTTGGTTTGATGCCTCTTGTTTGTTGCTCTCTTTAAACTTGAAGTCATTGATGAAAACATTGAAACTCTTATGGTTGTTCTATTTATTAGTTTTATTATACCCTCATAGGACTGCCTTATTGTTAATGGAGATCACTCTTTTATACTCACTCATCCATCTATCCCTTAGCTTCACAGTCATCTTGTGATAAGCAATGTTCTTTATTGATTGATGGCTTTTGGTGTGGTCTTCACTATCCTTTCAAGGTGTTTCAACCTATAGGTTGTCTTTATCTACCCTAAATGAGCTACAAGAAAGCAATATGTTGTGTGTTGGGCCCAACACTTGAGGGAGCCACATTTTTCTCCACACATAGCCAACTTTGAGCAAAGTTTTTTGTCATTCCTATGATTTGTAAAAATTTAAGGCGTAGGCTAGGGTTTCAATGCATTTGTTTGACTTCCCTATGATATTGTCTCTTGTTTCCAACTTTCATTACTTTTGTTCATGAAACTAATAAAAGTGTTCATAACAATCTGTTGTGTATGCATTGAAAAGTGTTGAATGAAAGATTAAAATTAAGAAATAAGAGATATTTTTAGTGCACCTGCATAATGAGCTCCATATTCTCAAGTTTGCATGGCTAGGCATGGAGAAAAGAACTCATATCCAACTACAACCTCTTTTTCCTCTTCTCTTTATGGAAAGATCAAATGAAAACCCCCGTCAATAGCTTCATGCAACTCCTCTTGAACTTCAGCTCCAGCAAATAATGGAACCCTAGCCTCTCCATGTGAAGCTTTTCTTTTCTCTCTTCTATTTCTGACACCCAACTTAGAGTCATCATGCAAATTATGAAAAAATCTAACTTTGGCATGAAAACTTAAGAATTTTTCTTTCCCCTTCAACATGGGAACTTTAACAATAATTTTACATTTAATATTTCCACATGCAATTTCAAGCCTCCCTTTAAATCTTGGTGTGAAATTTTTTGATTGAGCAATAATTTAATGTTTCTTATAAAAATATTTTGAACAAGCCTTTTAAATAAAACATTAATGCTCTTTTATGATTTTTTTTTTAAATAAAACCAAAATATTATTTAAATGGGATATTTAAATAATGTTAATGATTTTTGCAATAAAATTGGACTATAAGACCATTAACCATTTGTCCTTGATGTAAAATGGGGAGAGATAGAGCAAATATAGGGAAAGGGGGGGATATTGTATATCCTATTATTGTTTATGTCATTGTTGTTGCTATCAATGCGAAAGGGGGAGATTGTTGCAAGTATGTTGTAGGTTTTGTCATTGATGACAACAGTATGGAGTTTGTTGGTTGTCATTGATGTCAACAGTATGGTGTTTGTTGATGATGTTGTCTCCCTTGTCACAAAGTGGTTGTGTGTGTGATAGTTGCATATGTTGCAATTAGGAAGGATGTCATGAGTTGCCATAATAGTTTTTTCCTATTTCTCATGAATAAGTGTATGATTCTATGAATATTGTATTCACTATCTATTGATGTAATTTGTATAGAAGAATCTCTTATAGTCAGTTGCTCATGAAGGTGTTCTGAAAAGTCTCTAGATAATACTTTGCATTCCTCCACATTTTATGATTTGGTCTTGTGGTTTGAAGGATAGCCAAAGTCAAGTGCGAAGCATTTGCGCTCAAGTTTTCAGATCATAGTTGTTACCACAAAAGTTTCATGAATAAGCAGAATGAAGACTGTATTGTTGCGGTCATGGAAGGTCCTAAGAAATGCTCCACATTTCTTCACAGTTGTTGTTATGGTCTTGCAATTTGGAGTAAGTATTTATCATTTCTATCTATTGTCTCTCCTCAAGTTTTATTTCATGAATTGTACTATAAGTTGAGTTGTCAAAGTTATATCTAAAGACTCTATTGTCTAGGTTTGTGATAGATACTAGTTTTGTAACTGTTTTCTTGCGCTAGCATAATGATGCATAAATTTTTCAAGGAAGGGAATGTAAATATTATTGAATATCATTTGATGCATGTGATGTGTTTTGTGTGATGCTAAGTTTCTTCTTCAATACTGCTTGTGGTATGGAGTTAATATTTCAAGGGTTGAATGTTTGTTGGGCCGAATTAGTATTCTAAGTTGTTTGCACCAAGTTTTTGTGGTGTGCACTAGCATAAGGATTCATGCAAATTATAATTAGGTCCTTCCTATCTCCTAGCTTGGATCACAATAAATTTCACTTTCCCATAGAAGTGTTGAAGCCGAATCAATATGGTCATTACACATTTCATGCTTATATGTTTCAGGATGGTTGACAAGGAGAAATTTTTGGATTCTTGAAGAAGAAATAAATGTAAGATCAAGTGTGTGATCAAAGTGTACAAGTGTTTAATGTGTAATTAATGTAATTTTCTAAAAGCAGTGCACTGGAAGTAGAGTAATGTGTGCAAATTTGTAGAGAAGTGTTTGATGCTTGTTGGAGGAAGTGAGCTAAAAGTAGAAGAGTTTAAATGGTGTGCAAAAGGTAATGAGTTGACCAAAAGTGTGTGAATAAGTTTTGGATGCAGTGAGCCAAAGGTATAAGTGCGAGTGTGAGTGCTAGATATAGTGAGCCAAAATCAGAGGTGTAAAAGTATTAAAGGTAGTGATCTGAAGGCAACAAAAGTGTTGTGGTTGTGATTTTTCATCTAATTCTTCAAAGAGTTATATTTTGAGGTTGCAATCTCATTTTGTAAGTGACTAGGGAGTTGTAAACATCCTTAGGTTAAAGACCTTAAATTTTTTGTAACTATTGATTCATTTGTGAGGCTATATTTGGATAATTGCTCCAATAAACTTCTCTCACCATGGTTTTTCCCTTATTGGGTTTTCCATGTAAATCTGGTGTTATGGTTTTGTGGTCTTGATTTGAAGGTGTATCTAATTAAGGTAGTTATAAGTTTTGATTGATAAGTTGGATAATTTAAATTGAATTGATTTGAGGTATATATTGATTCACCCCCCCTCTCAATATATATGCGAGTTCTAACAATGGCATATATATTATTTATTTTAACTCATATGAATCTGCTTCAATGCTACATCTAGAAACAATGAACCCTAAGAGTTTTACTAATGTGATTCTAAAGACATTTCTTGGGATATAATTTGACCTTATACATTCTGAGCCTCTAGAATATATGACAAAAGATGAATAGGTGACTTGATTTGAGTTTTGATTAACCTAAGATATCATTCATATAAGCCTCAATAATATAATGTAGTATATCATGAAATATGATAGCCATGGCTCTTTGATATATGGCCCTAACATTTTTTAGGTCAAATGACATGAATTTTTAATAGAATATTTCCCAAGAGGTGATGAAGGCTATCTTATTTTGGTCTTCTTGTACTATCTAATTTTTTTATACCTTAAAAATCATCCATAAGGGATAAAATCTCATGGCTAGCTATCGAATCTACTATCATTTCTATATTAGGAAGTGGAAAATCATCCTTAGGGTAAGATTTATTAATATCACTAAATTCTATACGTACCCTAATTCCTTTGGTTTTCTTTCTTATTGGTACTTCATTAAATACCCAATTTGGATAGTTAATAGGTCAAATGTGTTGAGAAATAGTGCCTCAAATGTACTAGCATTTAGGTGGAATTACATCAGCCTAACTATTCATTATTGGTGGGACCTTATTCATTTTTGCCTCAATGGACCAATATTTCTTTATGGTTGGGTGTTAAGTCTTCTATTGAAGGGAGATGGTAACTTTAGAAAGATTCTCATAGTTGTCTCTTTGACAGCTCGATACAGAGTATAGGCCCTTCATTACTATGACAGGATGGTGTCGAAGGGAGTCATCATAGAGTCTCCTCGATGCCCTGATATACTATATTTACTCTTGTCGATGGTACAATGAAATTTTGGCAAGAGAGTGGCTCAAGTCTCTTTGAAGTTCTGATGCACTTTGAATGGGAAGAACATATTAGTAGTGTGTATGTCGAAGTGACTATTGGAGTTCAGGGAGAGACGGTTTCTAGTCTCCTCGACACTCCGACAACAAGATGTAGTGACAGTTACATTTGTTTGTTTGTTTCCTGGTAGAAGTTGGAACGATAAACTTCCTGGTAATTTTTTAGGTTTGTACGAATGTCATAGTGCATTGAACATATGGAGTGTGATTGGAACACTCAGGAATTGTGGGTTGGTTAGAGGTTAATCTACATTGTATGTTGTAATAGCATTGTAACAATGCAAGGATTGTTATGATCAATTTGTGATTCAACTATGAGCTTGATCAGGGAAATGTAACCAGAGAGACAAGGTTGCAGAGAGGGGTTATGTTGTCAAGTTCCTCCAAATAGAACATGATGTAAAACTTTGTGTAAAGTCTTAGAGCCTAAATTGTATTTGTAACTATATTTAGTTGTTGAATAATAGAATGGTGATTTGCGCTTTTGGAGTGTGGGGTTTTTTACCTGAAAGGGTTTTCCCCACGTAAATCTGTGTTCATATATTATATTCTTTTATGCTTCAAGATTTTTTTTATTAATCTATTTTGTGCATGTTATTGAAATTAGTTAATTTTGCATGAGCTTTTCTCAGAAGGATTAATGTGGGAAATGAACTATTTTTGGTTCTGCTTTGTGGCATAGTAGTACGTGTTTTTGAGGTGATCTAAAGAAAATAAAGTTACCTAAGACACAACTATTCTCAGATGCTCTTTCTGGGATGAATATATTTCCCTACAAGTGGTATTAGAGCCTTCTTCAGGGATTTGGTTCTTCCTAGTGTGTATGGTTTCGAGTATACCTTTGGTGAAGTTTTCTTAGTTTGGAAAGTTTGAGGAAACCTGAAGGAATCGACTGATGAATTGATCCTTTGGTGAGTAGAAGTTCTTGCTCTTTTGTTTTAGTTTCAAGAGACAACACATAGTATGAAGGATGATGAAGATGGATAAACTGGAGCTGGTCATATCAAAATGTTGTGATATGAGGTTCCTAGTTGACAACAGTATAATCTTAATGCAAGGGGTGAAATATTTTTCTTTATTGTTGTGTTGCAACAAAGCTTTCATATTGGGTGTTTGTGTGAGGGGCTCCTTGATGATATGGAGAAGCTTGGATTGTTTCTCAGCTATGGAGCAATGTTCTTATGTTGGGTTTTTTTTCCAGGTATTGGAAGGAATTGTTTTTTGTTACCCCAATTGCATGAATGCTATGGAGTTGATCATTAGATGATCTGGAAGCTTCTGCAATAGCCTATCTCCCTTAGATGCATGTACATATTGGTGGTTATGGAGTTGGCCTAAAATAGGCCTAAATTTTTTGAACTATTTTTCCTTTTGTGGATGTTTTGTACTTGCATAGTTTGGTTTCATGTTCCTTGGATCTAAAGGTTTTTGTAGATTTTCGTAAAAAATATATGGTGATGCTCATTCATGATAATTCACTATTCTGGTTTAACCGTTATGGTGTTTTTTTGTTTTTTTAGACTTTTAATTCTTCCAGATGAGTAGTGGGTGTGGATGGGAATAGGTGTTGTTCCAAACACAATGGTTTTGCATTTTTTACATGTCAAATTTTTTTTATGAATTTGTGGAGCTGTTAAGCTATTTTTGAGACCCTAGCTTTTGGGGTGCTACTGGATGAGATAGTTGCAATTCTGCATACATTCTTTATGCATGGAAAGAGGAGGTATGATTATTTCTCTACATGGGAGTGTTGGTACATGATTAAGACACTCAAAATTTATGTGTAATGCTCGGAGAGGTTCCTAACTATGGTGCTCATGTTGTAGTTTTGTTTGGAAAATCAGATCTATTGGTATTCTGATGTTTAAGTCATGAGAAGCTCCATGATATCTTTTGTAAAATCCTAGTTTTTCATGATACTAGTATGATGATGGGTTTTCACATTTGATATTTAGGATCTTTGAGTTATGTAGTTGGTGGATTAGCTACCCATTGGCTATAGTGGGATAACTCAGAAGTGGACTATCAATCTCCAGAAGATTGATACAGAGTTGGTGTAGACTTCATCAATTGACCTTGTCTATGGTCATTGGTATATTGGTGTGTGTTGCTTTAGGGTGAGAGGATTATGTTAAAAGAGAATGATAGTACCCTGAGGGGACCTATAGCGTATTGTATCATGAGGTCATGAATAGTTTGGATACACAATCTTGTGTAAGCCTTTGACTGTGCTGGTATTCTTTTTTTGTTTGGTTTGGAGATCTTGGTGTCATTTGGAATTATTGTTAGATGAACATGTTTTTGATTGGACCTGAATGATTTTTAGATTAGTATATGTTTAGTCATGATGCTTGGAGAGCTCGATTGTCACAATTTAGTGGGAGCTTTAGCAATGGCTTTGGACTCATCACTTAGTGATGGATGATCTTCTATAGTGTTGCAGATGTTACTAGGAGGAGATCTTAGATCCTATTGTTGTAGAAGGGTTCTTTCACATTTGCATGGACACTATTTGAAGATGTGTAACATCTCAGAGCCATGGAGGAATTTTGTGTTCTTTGGGTTGAGGTGTTGGTGATGATTCTTTTCAAGTGACGTTGGTTTCAATTTTGTTTGCTTTTATGTCATGATATACTCTTGATTGCACATTAGAGTCTTGGCATGATACATTGCTCTTAAGACCATGATATGTTTACTTTGAGCATGAAATCTCCTAAAGGGGATGGTAAGATCATGATGTTATGATAAGTTCTTGTTATAGGTAATTGGAGCTTTGGAAGTGGTCTAGTGATTCTTTATGTTTTGGGTGAATTGGTCATATGCTTGAGAAATTCATGATAGTGCAATGATGCATTTGGAGTTTAGCATGAGATTATTATTTGCAGGTGCTCATGGATACATGGAGAATAAGGTGAGGTTGTATTTCTCTTGAGAGGAGAGAAGTGTTGTTGATGGTTACTCTTCATAAATATTTCAACAGAAAGTCTGAGAATCCTTCACCTTGGTTGGACATGAGTTCAACAAAGACCTATGAGGAGATTGTTCCTGGATGAGTCATGATGGCTTGTATATCTTGGAGGATCATCCTCATTCACGCTCTTGGTCTACTCGATAGATTATCACTTGAGAGGTATTGCCCATTATTTCTTTCAGGCACATTATGTTTGTCTTCTCATGAATAGGATCTTGAGCTATGGATACATGGTTTTGGAGGATTCATTTGAATGTTGGCATGTTTATCTCCTTATGCATTGTGATTACATTCATTGTTGTTGAGTTTAGGAGATGCATTGGGATTATTTCCTTCATAGGGAATGTTTTTTGGTTTGATCTTCTTTGGCTTAAGAGGCTTACATCCATGTTGATTACATAATATATATATATATATGTTATATTTGATCTTGGTGATTGAATTGTTGGGTGTTTTGATGGCTTCTCTTTTGTGATGCTCTAGAAGGAGATCATACTTGACACAGTTTGCATTAGAGGTGTATGTAGGAGGATTTTCTACAAGTACATGATGTGCATAGTTTTTTTTGGTCTTGGTTATCTTCCTAGATGTTTGATTTCACATTACATTGGTTTTAGGTTTGGTTGGAGGTATTGTGATCACTAGCTTGTAGTCATGTGCTTTCACTTATGTTCTTGGGTGATGGCATGGAGTTTTATTTATCTCTTCCATTTGTTGGGTGTGAAGAACTTGGGAGAACTGTGAATACTTGTGTTGAGAATTGTTCTTATGTCAAGTTATTGGTTAATAGGTTGTGCATATCACTATGGATGATTCCTTGGTACTACATGATGTTGTTTTACACTTTTTATATGATACTCTTGGTATACTTGGTATGACTTGATCATTTTTTAGA
The DNA here is from genome assembly GCA_007258455.2 of Sequoia sempervirens. NCBI lineage: Eukaryota > Viridiplantae > Streptophyta > Pinopsida > Cupressales > Cupressaceae > Sequoia > Sequoia sempervirens. The sequence goes on along the minus strand of VDFB02365725.1, from coordinate 26,421 downwards.
TTTACATTACCCATGCAGTGGGAGCTCTTGGATGTGTATGTCACTCTTTGACATGTTTGCACATGGAGTTTATGATTGCAATTTAATGGGTGTATATATTTATGGCATAAGTTTACTATGTTCGTATACCTTGGAGGTATGGGTGATTGGATGGATTAGCACATGTTGTGGGTACTATTTTCAGTCGCATGGGTTAAGCAGTTGGATGGGAGCAGTCAGTTTTCTAGTTGTTGTTCTAGATGGTATTTTATTTTAGTTTATGGAGGATGTCTTCATGGTTGTGTTCTATTTTTGGGCTTTTAATTTGATTTTTTTTATACTTTTGTATGGATTATGAGCACAATGGAGTGGTGGAAGTGACCTGTAACCATTGTTGTTAGTTGGGTCCAATGATTGGTATCTTTTAGACTGGTGCATATATACAATGGCCTATTCCTTTCCTTTGGAGGATGGTTGGAACTATTGTCGGAGATGGTGAAAAAAAATTATTAGTGTTGCATCTGTTTTGGGTGCTATAATGACCTCGAGTGTTGGTTGGTAGCCAGTACATTCTTCGTCAAGTGGGAGAATGTTGAGAAACAGTGCCTCAATTGTACTGGCGTTCGGGTGGAATTACATCGGCTTGACTGTTCATTATCAGTGGGACCTTATTCACTGTCCCCTCGATGGACTAATATTTCTTTATGGCTGGGTGTTAATTCTTCTATCATTGGGAGATGGTAACTTTGGCAGGAGTCTCATAGATTTCTCTTCAATAGCCCAATATAGAGTCCAGACCCTTCATCGATGTGACAGGGTGGTGTCGAAGGGAGTGGTCATAGAGTCTCCTCGATGCCCCAATATATTGTATGTACTCTTTTTGATGGGACAATAAAAGTTCGTCAAGAGAGTAGCTCAAGTCTCTTCAAAGTTTTGATGCATTTTGAATGGTAAAAATGTCTTGGAAGTGTGTATGTCGAAGTGACTGTTGGAGTTTGGGGAGAGACAATTTCCAATCTCCTCGACACTCTGACAATAGGATGTAATGAAAGTTACATTTGTTTGTTCATTTCTTGGTGGAAGTTGGAACAATCAACTTCTTGGTAACATTTGAGGTTTATACAAATTCCATAGTGCATTGAACATATGGAGTGTGATTGGAACACTCAGTAATTGTGGGTTGGTTAGAGGTTAATCTGTATTGTATATTGTAATAGCATTGTAACAATGTGAGGATTGTTCTAATCAATTTGTGATTCGACTATGAGGTTGATCAGGAAAATGTAACAAGAGAGGAGACAGGGTTGCATAGAGGGGTTATGCTATCAAGTTACTCTAAATAGAACATGATGTAAAACTCTGTGTAAAGGCTTAGAGCCTGAATTGTATTTGCAACTATATTTAGTTGTTGAATAATACAATGGTGATCTGAGCTTTTGCAGTGTGTGGTTTTTACCTGAAAGGGTTTTCCCCAAGTAAATTTTTGTTTTCATATCTTATATTCTTTTATGCTTCAAGATTTTGTTTATTAATCTGTTTTGTGCACGTTGTTGAAACTGGTTAATTTTGCATGAAATTTTCTCATAAGGATTAATGTGGGAAATGAACTATGTATGATTCCACTTTATGGCATAGTAGTACATGTTTTTGAGGTGATTTGAAGAAAATAAAGTTACCTAAGAAGCTACTGTTCTCAGATGCTCTTTCTGGGATGAATATATTTCCCTTCAAAATGAATATGACATCTAGTGATTTTTGAAGTTCTTCCTTTGTTAGGAGGGCCAAATTTGGCTACATTTTTCTTAGCTTTTGATGAGTTGGTTTGGAATTGATTCATACCACAAGTTGGTGAACTAAAAAGGATGGTTCCAATCTAAGAATGTTAGTGTAAGACCAAGCAACTTTATCTAGATAATATCTAAGCATTGTGGAGATGTTTATCTTCAATTCAAGATCTAAAGTAACTATAATTTGTGTTAACTTGGATACCAATTTTACCTATATTTATGTCTACAAATTATTCAATAAGGCCAACCCACCTTGAAGTAGGGTAGGACCCAATGGAAGGTGAAGTTCACTATCAAAGCATGTATTTTTATCAATTTGGGATTATGATCCAGTTGCTCTGAAATATCTAGTTCTTCAAAATATAGATCTATGAAATCAATAGGATTTGAAAGCTTGTTTATGATCTCCTAAGGGAATGTGGTCATGAGATTATATAAGCTCCATGATGGCCTCATCATTTTGAAATGTATGCAAGATAAGAGGAACATGTTACTCCCAATGGATTGGTTTAGGGTATTTTAGATCAAGGTGAATGGTGAGGATGATATTGTCAAAAAATAGGTTCATAATGGAAAGATCTTTGTAAGGACTATGAATGGCATATGCTTCACTATCATAAAGATCAGAAGAGGTGTTCCTATCATTTTTAAAAAAAATGATAAGAGCGTCATAATACTCGTCATAAGAACAATATCCCAAGCCAAAAGTTTCATCATTTACTAGTATATCAATAGGATCAGTGAGGCCTTGTTTGTCTAAACCAAGACCTTTAGATTTATAGTTCATTTTTTTGTAAATGCATAAGGGAATGGGATAGTTATGTTCTTTAAAATAAGAAGCATACCTATCATCTTTGTAAATCTATGTATGATTGAATCCCTTTATGTCATCATTAGCAAGATAACCACTAAAAATTGAGGTAGTGGGAAATCATTGTAACATGAAGAGGTGAACTTTTATGAAGGATTTTATGGATGGTTGTTTATTGGATAGAGCGAAAGATGTGGAAGGTAAATTTTATGGTTGATATATGATGTGGATTTTATAGACGAGGACTTGAGAATAATATCATAAGATGGAAAATGATTGTCATATTTTCCTTCCAACATCTTACAATATTGAAAGGGGTGGAGGTCACCAAGAATATTAATTTTCACACCATTGTATGAAAAGTTAAGACTTTGATGGTATGTAGAGGGTACAAATTTCATGGTATAGAGCCATGGTCATCCAATCAAGATATTATATGGAAGGTCTAAATCAAGAGTGTGGCATAAGGTATGTTGCAATGAGGGTCTTACCTTGATTAGAAGTTAAATAGTACTAGTTGACTCGCTTTGCATTATCATAGGCCTTAATGGTGATGGTATGAGATCCTAATGGTTATGTTGTATAACCCAAATGTTATACCAGGAAAATTGTACCAATATTTAGGCTTCACCCATTTCCTATGAGTACACATTTCATTTCATGTTTTTATGTTAGAATCTATATGGAGGGGATGATTATGTGAGATCAAGGGAGGAAACTAATTTGGAGTGAAAGTGAGGTGATGGTTTATGGAAAGATGGTCAATGAGGGCCTATAAGTGTGAAGCATCAATATTATTAGGGACTTGGGATTCTTGTAGGATATGATTTAATATATCCCTATAAGTAGGTGATGTTCATAGAATATCAAGAATATAAATTTGGGTTAGAGTTCACTAAGGTGGCCAAGGAGGTCATATCATTTTTTAGTGTGGGATTAAATGGAATAATATTTTGGATTATGAATTTTCCACATAGGGTTGTGACAACACAATCAAGTGATTTTATTTTAATAGTATGAACTTGTTCTTCATATTACTTGATGTGACCAACAACAAAGTCATAGGTGTAAGTAATTTTATTGTGATGGACAGTGTTTGTAAAAGATTAATTTTCTTGATTTCACCACTAGTTATGCCTAGGGAATGGGTTTTATATTTACCCAATTCTTGATTAAGCAAGGTGTTGGATGGTCAATTGATTTCAATTTCACCTCTATATATAAGGTCTTAGATACAATATTTATATTTTACACATTTCTTGCAGAATTAAACCTTTAATTCAATGATAATCATAATATTCATCCTCCTTATATAATGAGGGTTTTGGTTTACTACCATAAAATTGTTTTATAAGTAGAAATATAACCATGTTTTTTTTAGGCAAAAGGCGAAATGCCTATATATAATAGCCTTGACTAGTTGGTGAAATACTGCCTCAATAGGCTATTATAGGGGTGTAAATTGTCTCATTTTTGCTGAAGTTTAGGGGGCATAGGTGGAATGACAATCAATGAGGGTTGTTTGATGTTTTGGACATGCTTCAAATTGGCGATTTCATCTCCAACTATATTCTTATTCTTGTTAAACAACTTGGGTTTTCCATTGGAATTTTTTTATTTATCATTTTAGTTTTAGTCCTTAGAATATTTTTTTATAACCCCTTTAGCAATGAGGGCCTTTTTTATTCAGATTCCCCTTTTGATGAGTTTATCAAAAAGAATTGACACATTAGACTTATAGATGCCAATTCTATATTGAGATTTGTGATAAAGATGTGTTCTATATTTATTTTTTTCAATATTGACCATGAAAACCTACTAGACAAAGCTCTTAAGCATTAAAGGAATGATGAAAAAATTTCCCATGATTTTTGTTTGTTATTACATAGGTCTATCATGTTTAGCTCCTACTCCATGTTAGGAAAAGTATTTAACAATTTTTTAACTAAATCTCTAGAGGACTTGATGGAAACCTTAGGCTAGTGCAAGAACTATTTTAGTGCTTCCCCACCTAAGCTACAAGGAAATAAAGCATAGTATGTATATATCTTCATGTGCCACTTCTTAGCTAGCCATGAATAATTATTTTATATGCTCCCTAGGATCTCCCTCATTTTATATTTGTCATACATAGGACTTTCAAAAGAGGTAGGTAATGGGACTTATGATAGGGACCAATCAAAGGGATATGGAAATAACTGTTCAAATGTATATGATATATTATGATGAATTCCTCATTGGATTCCTTTAAGGGAATCTTTCACAACTTTCCACTCTTGATCACAAGATGAACTAAGTGGAAATGGATGTGGAGAAGTGTATTGATGGTGTTTCATTTTATGTCTTAGGAGGAATTAGGTTTTGGTATGGGGTGATGTTACTCATGGAGTCAAGGTTGAACTTAAGTGGGGGACAAAAATTTAGAATGGTCATAGTGGAAGTGGGGACATGAGAGGTATTATGATTGGTAATGAAAATGGAAATGGTATCTTCATAAGTATTAGATTTAGTTCCAATTTGGGTGTCTATTGTTGACATGATTTAACTAGTGGATAAGGGATTTTGAATCATAGTTTGAAAGGATGTGGGTATCTTAGGTGGGATAGACTCTTTATATAAGGGTTACCCACAATAGGAAGGGATTATTTACCTTGTGAGTGAGTATTTTGGTCTAGATGGTGGTTGGTATGGTCATAAATGGGATGAAGTACATCATGGGTTGTGGATGGAACTTTATCATGGGTGTGATAATGATCCAAGGGATCAATATGTACTATGTGTCAAGGTGGGATGGTCATAACCTATAGGTAGTTTTGCTACCAATTTTATAGCTTTTCTAAGGATTGTATCTTTATTTATTTTAAATAATCTCTCCATGAGATCATTTCCTTGTTCAAAATTAAGTTGGAATTATGATTGATAGTGTGTTAAGGTTGGTTGGTATTTTCATCATTAGTTTCACTATCATCATGTTAGAGATGAGTAGGTTATCCTAGAAAAAATGTTCTATGAGGGATTTGATTATGAAAACGATTTCCTTCAATCATTTCACATCAAGTGATTCATATTTTCTAGGAGCCATTGGTCTTGGTTTGGGATATGATAGGTGAAAAATAAATTATATAAAATATTGGACAAAGGAGGAAACCTTAAGACTCAAACTATTGGACTTGTGGTAACTATGTCAAAAGGAGAATAGATTCCTAAACATGAAGGATTACCTTAGGTCAGTGTAGTGGATGACTTGGATAGAAAAATTAGACGAATAGGATAATTCTAAAGATGGGATCAAGATATTAGGTGGACTATGGAAATTTTATTTGCTAAAATTGGATTAAAGTGTATGTTGTACTCTTTTATCTTGAACATTATTTGATTTGACATAGATTTTGGAATCCACTGATGGTTGTAGAGTTCCAAACATTACATTATGGGCCCTAAGATAGATTTAAAGGTCCCAAAAAATGAATTAGGTGATGGTTTGGTTAAAGGAGATCCAAAATTTATGCTTTCAAATGTGTCCAAGGATTGATTTTGATGATGATCAGATTTAGATTATAAATATGACGGGGACAAAAGATTGTGATGGTTTAATTCATGATCGAGTATACCCAAAGGGTATCAAAGGTTTGGACTTGACTCAAGGATGGATAAGGTTGTCATGAACCAATTGAACAATGAACAATGAGTAACAAAAGTGTGTGTCCCTTGAGCTCAAAGATGTGATGTTAAGGATTAGACAATGGGAGTAAATTAAAATATGGATAATGGATAAAAGACAAAGAGTGTGGTTAAGATGGGTAATATAAAATGGACAAAGGTATTTGTTTTATGTGATGGATGGATAAAATTAATATGACTCAAATTATATGGTAAATAAGATATGGGATCATATGAATTAGGACTCTTATGATTTGGGAAAATAGACTAGGTGTTTAGAAGGTAAGAACTATAATTTTATGGACTATATATTTTGGGATGAGGTTATGACCAAGGTAAAATGGATTTTAGCATTAAGATAATAAGTGATGGTTATCCTAAACTTCGCTTCAACTTTATGTTTCAAGGATACCAATTGGAACTATATTTTTAAACAAGCAAAAGGGTTTTCAAAAACTGAATTTGGCTTGACTTGGTATGAAAGGTTTACAAACAAGCTCTTGATATGTACAACACAATCAAAATCCAAAACAACAAGCCTAAATTACTCGATAAAGGTGTATCAATCATTGTGGGCCCATAAATATGTTATTTATTGAGTTATGAATAGCTATGAAAAATAATTTTATGTACCACCTACGTGTCCCTTACCTTGGATGTCAAATCCTTACCAAAGATTAGCTCTATCTCTCCACCTTGAATGTCCAAAGAAAATTGTGAATAACTTCTCAAGCCTAATCGATAGCCGATGCACCATAAGGAAAGATGATTGATGGTCTTAAACTAGTCTTTACAAGGTTTTCTAACAGAATCCTTGAAATAACACAAGGATATGTGAGGCCTAATCCATGAATATGAAAGTGAGCAATGTTAAATAGCCTAGTGCAGAGGGTAACCCACTCTTCCCCTTTACTTCCTCAAGGTATAAATTTCTTAGGGGCTTATCTTAAATGAAAAAAATTCCTATCATGAGGCATGTCTTTGGATGCAACCCCTACTTTTTATACTCAACTAGAATGCTAGAGTGGAGGTTGTCCTTTAGGGTGATGTAATCCCTAAACTAACCCATTGAAAATAAAATAAGATAACACTTATTTATGATCCTCAAGATCACTCTAGGGTTCAAGAGGAGAGCATACATAAGTGTAACTTGGGTATTAAAATAAACATGTAAATTTTAAACTCAAAATCCAAATGTGTAGGTGAATTTTAACCTAATTTTTTGATGTGACAAACAAAAAGAAGAAAATAATGCGCTCAAAAAAGTAAATTTCTATAATCAAATCTTCAAAATACATCTTTCAAAACCACCAAGTTAGTAGTTTGAATTATATTCCTTCGACACATGAAAGCTCCTACATGCAAAAGTTAACCAAAAAATAAAATAAATTAGTCATATAAGATAGTAAGCATAAAAAGCAGATTTTTTATGATTTTCTGATATTTAAAAAAAAAAATTGTTCAAAAATAATGTTGTATGCAAAATTTATTGATGTTTGAATTTTAAAAGTAAAAGAATAACTTTGCATGAGTATTCCTAGTTTCTAGAGAAAATTTTGAGAATATTACCTTGTCCCATGTATGGCTCTGAGTTAGCTTTCTAATGCCTATGAAAATTTGATTTAAAATGGAAAAGTTATACTAGTTTAACTAAGGGTGCCTATTTTCCAAATTTTAATGGTAAAGGGGGATGACTTTAGCCCCCTAATAGCTAGCCCCTAGTTGCCCAAGTGACCAAGCACTACAGTGTAGACCCTTTTCTCTAAAAAAGTCCTTGGGCATATGCATAGGATCACAACATAAGATGAGACTAGGCTCCTAGTTATTGATATGATCGAAAGCTAAAGTTGCATACCAATTTTGACCTATGATTTCAAATGAATTGAAATTTGGATATTATTTAGATTTCAAACAAAACTATATCTACTTTATTATAGATTTACACTAAATTTCAAATTGTTTTAGATCAAATTTAATATGATGACTACATGGATTTAAAACCCTATATATCCCCCTCCTCTATGAATCCCATTATGTACATATAATTTGTATTTATAGTTATCAAATTTTAAACTATACATTTGTCCATGCTTGAATATGTATACAACTTGGTCCATGTGTATATTAAAACCTAGGTGTATTTTATTATGTATATAGTAAACCTGATTGTGCATATATTAGACCCAACTATGTGTTTATTATAGGTGTATATTATCATGTATATATTAAACATGACTATGTTTGTATTATAGGTGTGTGATGTGTGTATATATCATGAATTTGTGACTACATACTAGTAAATTTATGAGTATATATTGATGAGCACATGGTTATACTAAGAGGGGGTGAATCAGTGTAACATTTTTTTTTACTAATTTAACACTTTATCAACCATAATAACATCATTTACTCAACATCAATAATTATGCATATGAGAAGAACACAATAACACACGATATTTACATGGAAACCCTTACGAGAGAAAACCATGGAAAAATATTTCTTATATATAAAATATTCTTACAACTTTGTAGGTACCAACCCACAGGAGATACCAATTCTCATAATGTAGGCACCAACCTATTGAATGCACCAACCCCCACTGCTAAGCACCAACTTAGTGAAGGATACCAATCTCTGCTTAAGGAAGCACCAACTTCCAAATGAACAAATTATTTTCCTTCTTGAGTATTGCTACTTCAATGGATGATCTTTTAATTCTCTTTCATATATTTCTCACATAAATCTCATACTCATTGCTTTAGACTTCTTTCTTAAATGATCTCAGGTAAAAGCAAAAAGCTGTGTCACACTTTATAAAGGAAACACGACCAATGTTGATCCAAATTTTAAACTTGAATCACTAAAAAGTGGCATAAATTTTTTAAATTTTAAAATGATGTAAACTAGTAAAATGTATAATTTTTAGTATATTTTATGTTTGTATTTAAAAAATAAAAAATAAAAAATAATTTTAAACTAGTTTTTAATATATTAACACTAGAATTTAGTTGTTGATAAAATGTTGAAAAATGGCATTACATGAGATGTCAAACTTTTTATAGTAAATTTATTTTTTCTCCTTAAAATTTTTTGTATGTATTTATAACTTGAAACTTTAGTGCATGGACATATTTTTTCCCAATTTTGATAAATATATATTTTTAAATAAATATTAAAATGTGTGTGTATTAAAAAATAGTTGTTTCTATTTGACGTCAACTTTCATATCAAATATTTATCTAAAATAGAAAAAAAATTATACCATATTGATATAGATTCTTTTATCTAGTGCATCATATTTTTTTCAAATTTTTTAATAAGTTTTAGTATTTTTCCTTCGCATGGTAATCAACCTAATATTTTGTGTTGATAACCTACTTTTAGTAAAAACAATAAATAAAATATAAATAATAATTAAAATATTAAAATAAATATATTTTTTGAAAACTATACTTATGGATCTACAAAAGGGTATTTTTGATATTTAAAAAAAAATGCTATTTACATGAGTAGGAGTTATTGAAACATCAATTTTTTCAAATAATTTTATTTTATTGGTAAATTGACCTCAAAGTGGTGCTCCATATATTTTTAGCCAACAATTTTAGTTGAAAAAGTTGTGGAAGTATCTAACTTAGCTAGAATGTATCTTACTAGATCATATGTTTGACCAAAATTGATTTTTAGTTAGAAATACTTGAATTCAGTTGTGTTGATAAGTTGGTCGAAAGTGTGACACAACTTTGTACTTTTACCCTCTCAATATATTTCTTATATGTTCATTGATCTACTTCTATTTGCTTCTTCTCAATGATATATATATATATCTTGTCTACTTCAATCTTCCTCACAAACTTTGTTCTAAATCTTCATATTAAGTCTCTACAAATATGCTCACAAAGTCTTCCACAGTCTACTCATAAAATCTTCCATAATTTGGTCATGAAATCTACCAAAATTTTCTCATGAAATTTATTACAAGTCTACTATGAAACTTCTCACAATCTCCTTATAAGTCTTCAAATAATCTTCTCATAATCTGCCTTATAAATGATGTTTCATTATGCATCTATACTCCTTCAAATCTGTATGTTCTTCCTCTTTTAAATCTGCCTATTCTTCCTTTCAAAATTGTTCATAATATACACATATATCTGCTATAATTGATCTTCTCTATATTGTAAATTCCCATGCCTTAAATCTACTAGTGATTATATGATATGATATTTATTACTCACTCCACAACACTCACTCTATATCTTCATTGCTCTTTCACATTTGCATATTCTTTTTTGGATTTACATATACTTTTGCTGATATATTGATTTGTTCTTTTTTATTCAATGCCACATTCCAACTCTCGAACAATAATCACCTTATACCTTCCCAAGAGGGACGATTTCCCTTAGGGACATATCCTTTCACAAATAAACATAACTCTCCATCCAAAAAAGTTTGTACCTATTCACATTTTAATTTTTAATTAATTGTTGTTTATTTATACATGGATCACACCCCTACCTCAATCAAGAATAATACAAAATAGTACATTTTTTATAAATTGTAAATAAGACAAACTTTGTCTTATATAGAGGAATCACACCACTTTAATTGGAGCCTTTCAACCATATTAATCGTTACTTTTTTAAAACACTTTAATTTGGGTGATTATTTAAATATACAAGTTTCATTATTGCTCTCCATTAAAATAATATTTGTTGATTAATTTAATCACTACTCATTCCCTGACTTGGATTGTTGCTCATTACCGGTTTGTATTGCTCATAAACTTGGATTAAAAAATAGATTTATATTCTTTGTCTTGGGTGCTAATAAAAAATTTATCTTACAATACATATCAATTTTATCTTGCATATATGCCTATATGAAGTTGGTCAACATCAACCATTCCTCACCAATATCAACTCCATCAATTTGTAATATGATTTTACTTGGTCTTGTATGTTACCAACCTGTCTATTGATTAGTGGCCTATGGCCTTTTATGATTTCCTTGGAATATGTTTCATTTGACATCAATGATAATGATGACAACAATTTTGTCCATACTCTTTTGATAACAATTTCCAATCATCTATATACCTTGACATCAATGACAACATTACTATCAACAAATTCCTTTGACATTATGAGGACTTCAACTTCACTTTTGACATCAATGACAACTTCTAACATATATACTATAAATCCATGGACTAGTGTATGTATATCTCTTGCAACTATGTATATCACATCAAATCTATATGAATTATGTATGTATGTATATATATATTATGCATATATGTATGTATACTAATAAAACCTTATATGTTTTGCTTGTTGCTTATGTATACATAAAACCTAGACCCTACATAGTTACATAGCATCATTAATACTATACAACCATATGAATTCCATAAGATCATATGGAATTTTGTACAAGTGGAAGTCCAAAGCCCTACAAATTTTTTAAAAAAACAATAACCAAAATACCAAGTGTTATATATCAAAATTCATTTGTTGGGCATTGTTTATGCAATCATGAGCTCTATTTCACCCCTAGAAGCTCCCATAAAAAAATTATCTCTAAAACCACTCAAAATGGATCAATAACCTACAAAATTTTGTTAGTAAAAAACTACATGGTGGAAAACACACAATCAAGTTAGAAAATGGGAAATTATCCCCAACAAAGTTGCCAGAATGTAAGCTATTATTTTGAAAACCAAATAATAAGCACAAGAAAATGAAAATTCCTAATAAAACCAAAGAAAACCTTAGATAGAGCATACAAAGGAATTCAAAACAAGACACAATTTAAGAATTAAAAACAATATTACCAATGAAATTCGTTCTGAATTTGATTTTCTCGAATGATTGATTTTGGGATGAAGATGCTCTTGCACAAAAAGGCACCTATTTTGACAACATATACTTAGTAAAGATGAATGGATGAGATTGTGTCTCAATTTATAGATTTTTGGAAGAGGCAATATATGATGGAGATGTGATGGAAATATCAATGGTGGAGGATGAATAAGAGGAATTCCCTAGGATTGAGGAGAGGATGGAGGGTTATGATGGAGGTTGTTGGAATGTGAAGGCTTGGATACACTTACCAAAAATAGTAAGTAGTAAGTAACTGAAACCATGAGGGATGTGGGAGACAAATGTACTTAGGACCCCTTTATTCTTTGAAATTGGTGGAGATAATATTACAAGAATGAGATATGTGGTGTACAAATATACTTAGGACTCTTTTATTCTTGGAATTTTGTGGAGAGAATATAACAACCATGAGGGATGTGGGGGACTATTGTACTTAGGAACCCTTTATTATTATAATTTGGTGGAGAGAATATATCCATAATTAAATAATAATATTATTTAATAAGTTTAGTCAGATGAGGGGAAAATAGGTGTAAATAATACTAAAATTTCAATTATGTGAGATGGAAAAGGGACTAATTAAAAAATAGTATTATTTAATTAGATAGGGGATATTAGGTGAATAGGTGATGTGATTATTTGGTCTATTGGAGCAAGGGTGTACTAGGGAAATATTTAGGTGTCTATGATTCTCTAATGAGAAGTAGCAACCAACTCTTTTGTTTTGTTGTTTTGTTGTTTTGTTGTTTTGTTGTTCCTTGAGAGCCTCCATTATAGTTTCATTTACTCTAGCATTGACAAGATTTCTCATAGGATCACATTGGTCATTACCTTCTTCATTCGATACACCATACTAAAGGTGTAGCTATCCTTGGTGTATAAGGAACCTATTGATTTCTTAGTCTTTCTATTAGTGGATGTGCCACCTTTAACTGGATCAAATTAAGCACATTTTTTGGATTTTTTAGAATGGAAAGATCCATTTCCTTTTGTACTTTAGGTGTGACTTTTCCACTTATGCTTGGTTTATTATTAGTATAAAATTCTTCAAACACAATTTTCTTGACTCTAGTTAGACAATTAGATTAAACTATTAGTTGTCCTAATGAGGTTGCTAGTTCATTACTAGAAAAAATTTCATCATCCCACATGATAATATCTTATTTGTGTGCAATCACTAGTTATTTCCATCTACCAGACATGGTTCAAGGGATATCCCTTGGATCTATTCACTCAAGGGTGCCTAGTTTCTTTCCTCCCATATAGATTGATAAGGGTTACCCACTGGACAATAACTTGGAGCATGATAGTTAGCACATGGATAACACCACATACCGTACTTCTTAATAAAATTATTTTATATTCAAAAAATAGCCTTTATGGGATTCAAAGGTGGAACTTGTTTTAAATCCATCTATAGTTAAACTATTGGGTAGTTGGGTGCATAATAGGCTCGATAACAGTTTTTTTGATTCTAGAATTGGTTGGAAGGCCTATAGCCTTGGTTATTTTGATAATAGGGCCTATGAAGAGGAACAATTTTTTTCATTTTAAATGTGTTCAACTTATTATTAATATTCCTAAGAGGGAATTTCATTTCTTATATCTTTTTAGTATTTTATAAGACAACTTGAGGGGATTCAATAATAGGGGCTATTGTGGCATGAGTAATTTGATTAAGAGGGGAATTATGATTAGTAATGGAAATGGATATGGTATCTTCATAATTGTTGGGTTTAGTTCCAATTTGGGTGTCTATGTTGACATGATTTTTAGGATAAATATGTCATGTTGAGACACCAAGCATGGAAAGTATCACAAATATGGGAAAATTTGCGAGCCACTATCTAGGGTTGAAAGGTTGGATCCATATCTACTATAACATAAGCCTAATTTCCTCAAGGTGAAAAGAGGTGATAAATGTAAGAAAAAATGGAATAAATTAATGGCTTACATTAAATAGATGTCTCTTTGTAACTAGAAGTAGATCTTTGCAAACTCAAGGTGTAGTAGTCAACACAAATGATAAAAACATAATACAACATGCATCAAAAAATATCCACATAAATACTAGTCAAGAATTTAAAAATAATAGCCACTTATATTATAATTTTGGTAATAGTATTCAACCATATATGATAAATATCACTACCTATAAACACATACATAATAGTTCCTCTATTTTATTATAAAATAACTAGTAAAATTTCCTATAGAAAAAGCTAAAAATATCATCTATATAAGATAGAATATAATCTTAACAATGGAAAACATACCTTTATCTAAGGAAACACCCATCCAACAATATACATTCCCCCAATAAAATTTGATTTAAATTCAACATCTGATAGAATGAGAAATTTCATCAAGATATAAGCAATAAAAAGCATCAAACTAAGTAAGAGGTTGAGTATAAATACCCCTGCCATTGGTTGGAGTACCTATAAGATAAGTCACTTTCCAATTAATATTTAATCTTCACAACTACACACTCCACACTAGGTAGGTAGATGGAATGTCTTTAGAAACTACAATAGAATGGATTATGAGCCTTGAATATTATATGGTACCTACAATATGGGTTTAAAATATATGATCTCATGTTTTACCAAAGAGATACACCACCATCATATAATTTTATTTGAAATTATTTGAGGAAATTGTGAACTTCAAAAAATAGTTATCATGCTCTATCATTAGCAAAAATGGTTAGGGAATAATTATATTCTTTGCAAGTTATTAGATGGGATTTGACATGGTACTTCTATCAGTTTGTGTTGCTTCAAATAAAAACTATTTTACCTTTTCTTCTAAAGTCCTATAAATACACCATATGGAACCTATTCGGGAGCACCAAAAATACAATAAAAAGGAAAGTAAGTTTGGTCTTGTAATATAGACTTTACAAAGTGGTAGGGATAAACAATGCAACCTCAACTTACTGCATCTTAGACTCTTATATAACATTAAATAGGATACAATACAACATGACTAGATAGTGCTTCATCACTTTAACCTTCAAAACTTGTATATTTCTCAACATTCACCTCAAAATATAGAATTTCTAAGGCAAGAAGGATATACCTTGGACACAAGGCATATGATTATCTTTTTAACCACAGTAGGAGGGTCTTTCTACCTAAAGTTAAAATTCACTACAATAATATTTGTACTAAAGCATGTAAATCATCAAATATAAGTACAATATCCCAATGTTTCAAGAGGGGTTATGACAATGTTGTAATAGTTTGGGAGTGATGGTGTGTCTCCTAAACTCATTCCTATCTTTATTTTTATGTTTTGAATCTATATAAATTAATTTGTGAAGAGTATTCCTTGACCTTTTGGAATGGAATACCCAGGAGTATATATATATATTTAGTTAATGGAATAGTGCTCCCATGATGCTTCCTCTCCCCACTTTTCTTGTTTTAGCTGCAACATGATGATGTAATGTACTTTCAGTATAGAGGTATATGATTGATCTTTAATTATCTTGTACTAATTCTTTATGTGCATATATCATTATGAATGTATGATCTAACTTGAGATTGTAGGTTAGATTGTGAGGTATCATTCATAGTGTACTTATCATAAATTATTTTTATTATTATTATAAAATACCGTATATCATCCATGTTCTTTTAATTTGATATTGTCATTTAGCTATGAAATGATAGATGTAAAATTATTGTATGAATATTTAAATTTACAATGAGAATATTTATGGGTGAATTATTTTTAATGGGAGTGGAAATAATTTCTAGTTGAACTTAATCTATTTTACATGACTTGTATTCATATGTGTGGATATTAATATTAAATGGTATAGCACGCATTGTCGGAATTATATTTTCTAAAATGATATATTCAAGTTAGATAATTATATGTTGTACTTTGAGATAAATGATATATCTAATGTAACTTTATTTATATGTTAACCATGTTATCATTATAAGCATCATGTTTACAACATAGCTAATGTGTAATAACTATAGTATGCTAACCTAAATAATCTATCTAATATTCAAAATAATCAAACTTAGATTTCAATACAAAAGTGGTTGACACTTATCAAAAATAAAACATAATGCAAATATTTATTTTTCTATTATGAGACTTATTCATGTGATTATTTAAACTAGTATTAATATAATATATATATAAATAGTAGTAATATTAAGTTCATAACCATTTTTGGATGTGAGTTCATCCAAGAAATTTTTCATATGTGATGGACCAAGAGTCCAAGTGGGTACACTACTTGTAGTTGGTGGGATTTATATATTACAGTAGTTTCTATAGTTCCTTGGGTATGTCACCTTTCTAGGCATTTTATGGTAGGCTATGTAGAACATGCTTGATTTGGGATATAGTTAAAAGCCAAGCGAATATTTTTCTAGATATGTTGTATGATATGAGAGACAAGTGGTTTTAATTTAATTACATGTTTTTGGAGGTGCATGATCATTATATGTACGTTGATGCTAAGATATTGGATTGACACTTATTAGTTGGTGGCAACATTTTCTAAATAGCATGACCCTATAAGATTCCTATGTATTATATGGAATTATGTGATATTAGACCTTGATTTATTAGACCTTTTGAGATCTTAGAGAGGATTGATCCAAATTCCTATCTTTTACCTTTTTTGTCTAATGTTTCATGCATTTATTATGTTTTCCATCTATCAATTTTGAGGAAGTATGTTTCTTATAACACCCATATTTTAGATTACAATTATTTGTAGGTAGAAGTAGGAAGACATATATTTCTAAGCCCAATACATATTTTAGATCAATTGAGTTTTATCCTTTGGGATCAAGACATAGATAAGGTAAGGGTCTATTGGGATCATTTAGATGATACTTTAGCTACATGCAAGAATTCACCTCAAGTGTGCATTGTTCATCCTTATATATTCATGGGTAATCCAACAATAATGAGTTCCACTTTTTAGCCAAACTAGGACATTGAAATCAACATTTTTAACTAAAGATTCACTTTTTGAGATCTATTGCAGTTAAACCATTAAGAATTTGAAGATGATGCAAACTAGTGATTTGTGATGATTTTTGTGTAGATTCTAAATATATATATTTTTATTTTTTAAAATAAATTTTAAATTTATTTAACTATCAATAACTTGATTTTTATATTAAACAAAAATTTTAAAGTGATGTTTATGTCATAACACATAGCTTTTTTTATAAAAATGATAAATTTCTAATTTTAAAATATAGATTTGAAACATCAATATTTAGTGCATGGATATTTTTTTATAATCTTTTGTTGCATTTTTTTTTTAATTAATATTTGAAAGGGTATTTATAATTTGGACATAGGTGTATGTTGTAACACATAACTTGTTCTATATATATCAAAATTTATTTTTTTGTTGAAACGAGGACATCAATACCTAGTACATAATTTTTTTTGGCTTTTTTTTAGTATTTTACTATTTTCCACATGTGTAGAACAAAGAACTTGATGTTTGGTGAAAAAATCATGTTCAACAAAAATTAGAAAATAAATGCATAGTAAAATAAAAATATATTAAAATTATACTTGTTGGAAAGCTCGTTTCAAGGACTAGAATCTTGCAAATTATCTTGTCAAGTTAATTCCATTTGAAGGTCCAACCCAAGGTTTGAAACTAGAATTTCTAAGAAAAAATTGAAGTAGATGTAATGCCTTTCTAATGTTTAGTCAACTTGGTGTTTCATGGATAGACACTCAATTCAGATGGAATTATCCTAACTAAATAGTTTACTAAACCCTCACAAAGACTTCATTTAATTATCGACCAAGGCTTCACAAGCTTGTGATGATGTTGGCACTGTATGTGCACCAAGGGACTCTACATGACCTATATTGTTAGATATAGGTGGTTTACACATATGCACAAAATAGGAAATGCTGAAAAGGAAAGCAAAGCATAAACTTGCAAAATAGAGTAAATAACTTAATTTGTCACCTATGTTATAGGTACTCTCAATTTAGTGTTGTTACTAGTTAACTATTAAAACCCTAACTTTGTAATAAACTATACCACTAACTATTGACTCTTCACAACTCAACTAATTAACTACTCTAGAGCTTGAATCAAAGTAATGTGACAAAACACATAAGACCATGAATCTATTTGAAATGAATAAAACATGAAACATCTACTCTAGCAACGAAAATTGAAGTGGGTGGATAGTACCTTGAGTGTCCCTTGCTCAAGTTGTTGTTCCCACATGATAAAACAAATAAAGTAAATGTTGAAAAGGAAAGCAAAGCATAAACTTGCAAAATAGAGTAAATAATTTAATTTGTCACCTGTGTTATAGGTACTCTCAATTTAGTGTTGTTAATAGTTAACTATTAAAACCCTAACTTTGTAATAAACTATACCACTAACTATTGACTCTTCAAAACTCAACTAATTAACTACTCTAGAGCTTGAATCAAAGTAATGTGACAAAACACATAAGACCATGAATAAATTTGAAATGAATAAAACATGAAACATCTACTCTAGCAACGAAAATTGAAGTGGGTGGATAGTACCTTGAGTGTCCCTTGCTCAAGTTGTTGTTCCCACATGATAAAAAAAATAGAGTAAATGTTGAAAAGGAAAGCAAAGCATAAACTTGCAAAATAGAGTAAATAACTTAATTTGTCACCTATGTTATAGGTACTCTCAATTTAGTGTTGTTGCTAGTTAACTATTAAAACCCTAACTTTGTAATAAACTATACCACTAACTATTGACTCTTCACAACTCAACTAATTAACTACTCTAGAGCTTGAATCAAAGTAATGTGACAAAACACATAAGACCATGAATCTATTTGAAATGAATAAAACATGAAACATCTACTCTAGCAACGAAAATTGAAGTGGGTGGATAGTACCTTGAGTGTCCCTTGCTCAAGTTGTTGTTCCCACATGATAAAACAAATAGAGTAAATGTTGAAAAGGAAAGCAAAGCATAAACTTGCAAAATAGAGTAAATAACTTAATTTGTCACCTATGTTATAGGTACTCTCAATTTAGTGTTGTTACTAGTTAACTATTAAAACCCTAACTTTGTAATAAACTATACCACTAACTATTGACTCTTCACAACTCAACTAATTAACTACTCTAGAGCTTGAATCAAAGTAATGTGACAAAACACATAAGACCATGAATCTATTTGAAATGAATAAAACATGAAACATCTACTCTAGCAACGAAAATTGAAGTGGGTGGATAGTACCTTGAGTGTCCCTTGCTCAAGTTGTTGTTCCCACATGATAAAACAAATAGAGTAAATGTTGAAAAGGAAAGCAAAGCATAAACTTGCAAAATAGAGTAAATAACTTAATTTGTCACCTATGTTATAGGTACTCTCAATTTAGTGTTGTTACTAGTTAACTATTAAAACCCTAACTTTGTAATAAACTATACCACTAACTATTGACTCTTCACAACTCAACTAATTAACTACTCTAGAGCTTGAATCAAAGTAATGTGACAAAACACATAAGACCATGAATCTATTTGAAATGAATAAAACATGAAACATCTACTCTAGCAATGAAAATTGAAGTGGGTGGATAGTACCTTGAGTGTCCCTTGCTCAAGTTGTTGTTCCCACATGATAAAACAAATAGAGTAAATGTTGAAAAGGAAAGCAAAGCATAAACTTGCAAAATAGAGTAAATAACTTAATTTGTCACCTATGTTATAGGTACTCTCAATTTAGTGTTGTTACTAGTTAACTATTAAAACCCTAACTTTGTAATAAACTATACCAATAACTATTGACTCTTCACAACTCAACTAATTAACCACTCTAGAGCTTGAATCAAAGTAATGTGACAAAACACATAAGACCATGAATCTATTTGAAATGAATAAAACATGAAACATCTACTCTAGCAATGAAAATTGAAGTGGGTGGATAGTACCTTGAGTGTCCCTTGCTCAAGTTGTTGTTCCCACATGATAAAACAAATAGAGTAAATTTTGAAAAGGAAAGCAAAGCATAAACTTGCAAAATAGAGTAAATAACTTAATTTGTCACCTATGTTATAGGTACTCTCAATTTAGTGTTGTTGCTAGTTAACTATTAAAACCCTAACTTTGTAATAAACTATACCACTAACTATTGACTCTTCACAACTCAACTAATTAACTACTCTAGAGCTTGAATCAAAGTAATGTGACAAAACACATAAGACCATGAATCTATTTGAAATGAATAAAACATGAAACATCTACTCTAGCAACGAAAATTGAAGTGGGTGGATAGTACCTTGAGTGTCCCTTGCTCAAGTTGTTGTTCCCACATGATAAAACAAATAGAGTAAATGTTGAAAAGGAAAGCAAAGCATAAACTTGCAAAATAGAGTAAATAACTTAATTTGTCACCTATGTTATAGGTACTCTCAATTTAGTGTTGTTACTAGTTAACTATTAAAACCCTAACTTTGTAATAGACTATACCACTAACTATTGACTCTTCACAACTCAACTAATTAACTACTCTAGAGCTTGAATCAAAGTAATGTGACAAAACACATAAGACCATGAATCTATTTGAAATGAATAAAACATGAAACATCTACTCTAGCAACGAAAATTGAAGTGGGTGGATAGTACCTTGAGTGTCCCTTGCTCAAGTTGTTGTTCCCACATGATAAAACAAATAGAGTAAATGTTGAAAAGGAAAGCAAAGCATAAACTTGCAAAATAGAGTAAATAACTTAATTTGTCACCTATGTTATAGGTACTCTCAATTTAGTGTTGTTACTAGTTAACTATTAAAACCCTAACTTTGTAATAAACTATACCACTAACTATTGACTCTTCACAACTCAACTAATTAACTACTCTAGAGCTTGAATCAAAGTAATGTGACAAAACACATAAGACCATGAATCTATTTGAAATGAATAAAACATGAAACATCTACTCTAGCAACGAAAATTGAAGTGGGTGGATAGTACCTTGAGTGTCCCTTGCTCAAGTTGTTGTTCCCACATGATAAAACAAATAGAGTAAATGTTGAAAAGGAAAGCAAAGCATAAACTTGCAAAATAGAGTAAATAACTTAATTTGTCACCTATGTTATAGGTACTCTCAATTTAGTGTTGTTACTAGTTAACTATTAAAACCCTAACTTTGTAATAAACTATACCACTAACTATTGACTCTTCACAACTCAACTAATTAACTACTCTAGAGCTTGAATCAAAGTAATGTGACAAAACACATAAGACCATGAATCTATTTGAAATGAATAAAACATAAAACATCTACTCTAGCAACGAAAATTGAAGTTGGTGGATAGTACCTTGAGTGTCCCTTGCTCAAGTTGTTGTTCCCACATGATAAAACAAATAGAGTAAATGTTGAAAAGGAAAGCAAAGCATAAACTTGCAAAATAGAGTAAATTAACTTAATTTGTCACCTATGTTATAGGTACTCTCAATTTAGTTGTTACAGTTAACCATTAAAACTCTAACTTTGTAATAAACTATGAAATTCACCAACTACTGACCTTCACAACTCAACCAATTAACTACTCAGGAGCTTGAATCAAAGTAATGTGACAAACACATGTAAGACCACATGAATCTATTTGAAATGAATAAAACATGGAAAACATCACTCTAGCAAATGAAATTGAAGTGGTGGATAGTTCTCGAGTGTCCCTGTTCAAGTTGTTGTTCCCACATGATAAACAAATAGAGTAAAATGTTGAAAAGGGAGCAAAGAATAAACTGGTAAAATAGAGGTCATAACTTAATTTGTCACCCATAAAGTTATAGGTAATTTCAATTCTATGTTGTTACTAGTTAATTGTTAGAACCTAAACTCTGCAATGAACTATACCACTAACTATCGACTCTTCACAACTCAACCAATTAACTACTATGAAGCTTGAATTGAAGTAATGTTACAAAACGCATACAACCATGAATCTATTTGAAATTAATACAACACGAAACATCTATACAATTTTGAAGCAACTAAAATTGTAAGTGGGTGGATAGTAATCTTGAGTGTCCCTTTGCTCAAGTTGTTGTCTCTTACACACAAAACAACAGATAAATGTTTGGCATGAAAGCAAAGCACAAACTGGTGCAAAATAGAGTAAATAACTATCGTCACCCATGTTATAGGTACTAAATTTAGTGTTGTTACTAGTTACCTATTAGAACCCGAACTCTACAATGAACTATACCACTAACTATTGACTCTTCACAACTCAACTGATTAACTACTCCTGAGCTTGACTCAAGGTAATGTTACAAAACACATACAACTGTGGATATATTTGAAATGAATACAACATGAAACATCTACTCTAACAGCAGAAATTGAAGTGAGTGGACAGTGCCTTGAGTGGCCCTTTCTCAAGTTGTTGTTCCCACAAAATAAACCAAATAGAGTAAATGTTGAAAAGGAAAGCAAAGCATAAACTTACAAAATAGAGTAAATAACTTAATTTGTCACCTATGTTATAGGTACTTCAATCTAGGTGTTTGTTAATTAGTTGGGTCATTAAAACCTTAACTTTGTAATAAAATTATACCTAATTAACTATTGACTCTTCACAACTAACCATCAACTACTCTAGAAGCTTGAATCAAAGTAATGACAAAACACATAAGACCAAGGAATCTATTTGAAATGACAAAAACAAGGAAACATCTACTCTAGCAACTAAAATTAAGTAAGGATAGTACCTTGAGTGTCCCTTTGCTCAAGTTGTTGTTCCTACATGATAAACAAATAGAGTAAATGTTGAAAGGAAAGTAAAGCATAAACTTGCAAATAGTAAATAACTTACTTGTCACTCTAATAAGTGAGAGTACTTCCCTAATTTAGTAAGTACTAGTTAACTATTAAAACCCTAACTTTGTAATAAACTATACCACTAACTATTGACTCTTTCACAACTCAACTAATACTAATTTAGAGCTGAATCAAAGTAATGGCAAAACACATAAGACCAAGGAATCTAATTGAAATGAATAAAACATGAAACATCTAATTTACAACGTAAAATTGAAGTGGTGGATAGTACTGAGTGTTCCTTGTAAGTTGTTGTTATTCCCATGATAAAACAAATAGACTAAATGTTGAAAAGGGAAAGTAAAGTATAAATCCTTAGTGGCCAGAGTAAATAACTTAATTTACCTATACAGGCATCTCAATTTAGTGTTGTTACTAGTTAACTATTAAAACCCTAACTTTGTAATAAACTATACCACTAACTATTGACTCTTCACAACTCAACTAATTAACTACTCTAGAGCTTGAATCAAAGTAATGTGGCAAAACACATAAGACCATGAATCTATTTGAAATGAATAAAACATGAAACATCTACTCTAGCAACGAAAATTGAAGTGGGTGGATAGTACCTTGAGTGTCCCTTGCAAGTTGTTATTCCCACATGATAAAACAAATAGACTAAATGTTGAAAAGGAAAGCAAAGCATAAACTTGCAAAATAGAGTAAATAACTTAATTTGTCACCTATGTTATAGGCACTCTCAATTTAGTGTTGTTAATAGTTAACTATTAAAACCCTAACTTTGTAATAGACTATACCACTAACTATTGACTCTTCACAACTCAACTAATTAACTACTCTAGAGCTTGAATCAAAGTAATGTGACAAAACACATAAGACCATGAATCTATTTGAAATGAATAAAACATGAAACATCTACTCTAGCAACGAAAATTGAAGTGGGTGGATAGTACCTTGAGTGTCCCTTGCTCAAGTTGTTGTTCCCACATGATAAAACAAATAGAGTAAATGTTGAAAAGGAAAGCAAAGCATAAACTTGCAAAATAGAGTAAATAACTTAATTTGTCACCTATGTTATAGGTACTCTAAATTTAGTGTTGTTACTAGTTAACTATTAAAACCCTAACTTTGTAATACACTATACCACTAACTATTGACTCTTCACAACTCAACTAATTAACTACTCTAGAGCTTGAATCAAAGTAATGTGACAAAACACATAAGACCATGAATCTATTTCAAATGAATAAAACATGAAACATCTACTCTAGCAACGAAAATTGAAGTGGGTGGATAGTACCTTGAGTGTCCCTTGCTCAAGTTGTTGTTCCCACATGATAAAACAAATAGAGTAAATGTTGAAAAGGAAAGCAAAGCATAAACTTACAAAATAGAGTAAATAACTTAATTTGTCACCTATGTTATAGGTACTCTCAATTTAGTGTTGTTACTAGTTAACTATTAAAACCTTAACTTTGTAATAAACTATACCACTAACTATTGACTCTTCACAACTCAACTAATTAACTACTCTAGAGCTTGAATCAAAGTAATGTGACAAAACACATAAGACCATGAATCTATTTGAAATGAATAAAACATGAAACATCTACTCTAGCAACGAAAATTGAAGTGGGTGGATAGTACCTTGAGTGTCCCTTGCTCAAGTTGTTGTTCCCACATGATAAAACAAATAGAGTAAATGTTGAAAAGGAAAGCAAAGCATAAACTTGCAAAATAGAGTAAATAACTTAATTTGTCACCTATGTTATAGGTACTCTCAATTTAGTGTTGTTACTAGTTAACTATTAAAACCCTAACTTTGTAATAAACTATACCACTAACTATTGACTCTTCACAACTCAACTAATTAACTACTCTAGAGCTTGAATCAAAGTAATGTGACAAAACACATAAGACCATGAATCTATTTGTAATGAATAAAACATGAAACATCTACTCTAGCAACGAAAATTGAAGTGGGTGGATAGTACCTTGAGTGTCCCTTGCTCAAGTTATTTTTCCCACATGATAAAACAAATAGAGTAAATGTTGAAAAGGAAAGCAAAGCATAAACTTGCAAAATAGATTAAATAACTTAATTTGTCACCTATGTTACAGGTACTCTCAATTTAGTGTTGTTACTAGTTAACTATTAATACCCTAACTTTGTAATAAACTATACAACTAACTATTGACTCTTCACAACTCAACTAATTAACTACTCTAGAGCTTGAATCAAAGTAATGTGAGAAAACACATAAGACCATGAATCTATTTGAAATAAATAAAACATGAAACATCTACTCTAGCAACGAAACTTGAAGTGGGTGGATAGTACCTTGAGTGTCCCTTCCTAGAGTTGTTGTCCCCACATGCTAAAACAAATAGAGTAAATGTTGAAAAGGAAAGCAAAGCATAAACTTGCAAAATAGAGTAAATAACTTAATTTGTCACCTATGTTATAGGTACTATTAATTTAGTGTTGTTACTAGTTTACTATTAAAACCTAACTTTGTAATAAACTATACCACTAACTATTGACTCTTCACAACTCAACTAATTAACTACTCTAGAGCTTGAATCAAAGTAATGTGACAAAACACATAAGACCATGAATCTATTTGAAATGAATAAAACATGAAACATCTACTCTAGCAACGAAAATTGAAGTGGGTGGATAGTACCTTGAGTGTCCTTTGCTCAAGTTGTTGTCCCCACATGATAAAACAAATAGAGTAAATGTTGAAAAGGAAAGCAAAGCATAAACTTGCAAAATAGAGTAAATAACTTAATTTGTCACCTATGTTATAGGTACTCTCAATTTAGTAGTTGTTTACTAGTTAACTGGTAAAACCCCAACTTTGTAACAAACTATACCACCAACTATTGACCTTTCAACAATCTAAACTGGGATTAACTACTCTAGAGCTTGAATCAAAGTAATGTGACAAAACACATAAGACCAAGGAATCTATTTGAAATGAATAAACATGAAAACATCTACCTAGCAACTTAAAATTGAAGGTGGATAGGTACCTGAGTGTCCTCGTTCAAGTTGTTGTCTCACGATGTCACTCAAATAGGAAAGTAAATGTTGAAAAGGAAAGCAAAGCATAAACTTGCAAAATAGAGTAAATAACTTAATTTGTCACCTATGTTATAGGTACTCTAAATTTAGTGTTGTTACTAGTTAACTATTAAAACCCTAACTTTGTAATAAACTATACCACTAACTATTGACTCTTCACAACTCAACTAATTAACTACTCTAGAGCTTGAATCAAAGTAATGTGACAAAACACATAAGACCATGAATCTATTTGAAATGAATAAAACATGAAACATCTACTCTAGCAACGAAAATTGAAGTGGGTGGATAGTACCTTGAGTGTCCCTTGCTCAAGTTGTTGTTCCCACATGATAAAACAAATAGAGTAAATGTTGAAAAGGAAAGCAAAGCATAAACTTGCAAAATAGAGTAAAT